>UCOH01012704.1:72761-269072 GCA_900474275.1 Synergus japonicus
AGGAGCTCCTCATCCTTTCTTTTTCCTTCAGGTTTCTTCCTCGGTTTCTTCAGGGAAGATTTTTTCAAGGAAAGAAATTCACCGAGGCACCGCGGGTTTCGACTCCTTTTAACGAAGCTTATTTATGGAGCCGGCACGCGCTTGTGTGCGTGCGAGCATTTCTGGAGAGTTGTTTTTTGTGAAGAAATAAGGGAGGAGGGAAAGAAGAGAAATCGCCATGAAAAGGGAACGAAATTGGGAATAGGTGTTCTTAAGTTATACCGCGTGATAATAAGGCGAAAATATTTTTACAAAGTGTCTGCCTCAATTCGAGTGACTTGTTATTAAAATATTACGGAAGTAAAATTTTTAGCTTTAGGAATTCTTGTATAGATGAAGAATGACAGATATTAATAATAATTTAATTTGTGTTTCAGTTGGAGATTCGAGAGTTCTGGACACCGATTACAGCTGGAAGAGATTTCCGGAAGGTCACCACCATCGATGGTGTGAATGTGCATATTAATATATAGAACTATAAGATCCCTGATATGCTAAATCTACGATTAAAAGCTGTAGCGAGTGGGTTATTACAATTAAGACACTATTTTATGTACCTCAACGTCCGTTATTTCACTTATCCTTACATTCTTGCATCCCTATTCTCCAGAGAAAAATTCAGCAGCGTTTCATATATGAAACGCTGTTTAGGTGATTCATTCATTTGAAAAATAGCCTAAATGATTTCTTTATTCTTTCAAATTGTTTAAAATTCTTTATCTCTTGAATAATAAGCGAAATTTATTTCTAGTTATAACATTACTAACTAGTTGTCACTATTTACTTTTTAGTACTCTCTATCACAAATAAACAGAATCTAAATTTGGAATCTCTACTGTAAATAAGTTCTTTTTACAAAACCAAGTCATTTATTCCGATTTGTAAAAAGGAAAGGATTCATAAAGCTTTAGAATTAAAGGCAAGTTTGCGAAGGTGGAGACGATTGCTCGTAAAGTTGCCAACAATATGCACCATCTGCGATGCGAAATTAACGAAAGGGTTTCTTTTCTAATTCACTGCCCCTTTTTCAGACTTCTGCTCTTGTCGACTACTCTAATTTATAGTTGATTTTTTTGCTTTCATTCAAAGGCACGTGGAACAGAGAAAGGATCTTTGAAAGTTTTGAAATTAAAAAGACCTCTTTTCTTACCAATAAATGAAGTGAAGAAATGGTCAATTAACGTTCATGACTAACTGAAAGACGAGTACTACTTGATCTGTGGCGCATGGAAGGAAATTTAATGGTAGAATTAAAAAATTCAGGATTGAGGGAGAGAAAAGTATCGATTTTTTTAAAATGCAGGTTTGTCATGGTGGGAGGTAAGAGGGATTTAGCGTCACGGGATTGCCAGACCGGTTGGGTTACGTTTAACTTGGGATTTGGTACTGGGGAGGTAGTTAACCCTCGGGATGGGTTATGAAATGACTTTATGGTAGATCAGAGGCTTGCTTTAGATTGCGCAAAGGGGTACCCGAGACCTGGGCACATCCACACTACGAGGGTGTGAGGATGAGGCTCGGTTACCAAGCTTGAATACGAGGGTGACAACGAGACGAGAATCATGCTTTGAAACATTCTAAACAGTTCTACGTTCTATGCAAGTACTGGAATCAATTCAAAGGAAACAAAGGTGTCTTAAATAGCTGTAGATCATGAAAATGTTAATTAGATTCTCAGGGTGTCTACCAGACCAGAAAACCGGGAATTTTTAGAATTTTTCACGACTTTGATCAGATTTCAATCGGGCTTCAAGATACTTTTATGATTTTTAAAATATATATTTTGTGGGATATAAATAAGGAATTTAAAATTGTATAGAGCATTTTATTGAGGAATTTCAAAAGCTTTTAATGATTTTAAAAAGATTTTGTAGAATTTAGAAGGCTTTTCTCAAATTTTAAGGGTTTTCAAGAAATTTTTCGATTTTTAAAAGATATTGTGGCATTTTTATGGATTTGATGTTGTTTTATGAGATTTCTAATAATTTACATAAAAGTATTTCAAGAGATTTTTCTGATTTTTAAAAGATTTTGAGAAATTTTCATAATAATAATAAGATTTCTAATGATTTAAAGGGATTTTTAATGTGAAGTAATTTCAAGAGGTTTCTAGGAATATTTAGAGATTTTCATGAATTTTCACGTGGATTTCAAAAGATTTATGATTTTGAAAATTTTCGTAGAATTTTAAGAGATTTCAGGATATTTCATGAAATTTTAAAGGAATTCATGCAATGTTGAGAAGTTTTAAAGAATTTAAAGGGATTCTAAATATTTTCAAATTATATGAATTTTTAAGAGTTTTTAAAGAATTTTAAAAGATTTTGACGAATTCAAGCGATTTTTAAGGTTTTTGTTTAATTTTGAGGAATTTCAAGGGGTTTGCAGGAATTTTTGGTATATTATTGAAAAATCGACTTTTCTCTACTTTATCTTCTTTTTATTCCATATCTAGCAAACAAACACGCGCTCGATTATTTTGTTTTACTTTTTACAGCTTCAAGTCATTCAAAAGCATATCAAGTTTTCAACAAAAATTTTTACGAGATTTTTTAGATATTTCGTTATACTAGTTTTATTAGAGAGAAATTTTAAGAGGTTTCTGGGAATTTCAAGGAATTTCAAATATTGTCGGAGAATTACTAGGAATTTAAAAATAATTCCAGAGATTTTTATGATTTAAACAAAATATTGTATAATCTTTGAAGATTTTATGCAATTTCATGAGATATTTAATCATTTTAAGTGATTTCAAGGGATTTTTCTGTTTTTAAAAGATTTTGTAGAATTTAAAGAGATTTCGAAGGTTGTCGTAAAATTCGGAAGGATTTCAAACGATTTTTCTGTGTTAAAAGATTTTGAGAATTTTTTAACCAATTTATGGACTTTTATGAGATTTCAAAACGTTTTTATACGAATTTTAGAGAATTTTAAATGTCGAGAAATTTCAAAGATTTCTAGAAATTTTAAGGGATTTAAAATATTGTGGTAGAATTTTCAGGAATTTTAAGAGAATTCAAAAGAATCTTCTGCTTTTTAAAAGAGATTGTGGACTTTTTAAGGATTTTGTGGAATTTTATGAGATTTCTTATAATTTTATCGGATTTCAAGAGATTTTTAAAGATTTTGTGAAATTTTAAAGGATTTCGTGGAATTCTTTGGGATTTCTAATCATTTTAACAGATTTGAAAGGATATACAGGTTTTTTTTAATTTTGTCGTAGTTATTTTAAGGAATTTTAAGAGAGTTTCATGAATTCATGAATTTAATGGAATTCAATGAGGTTTCCAAATCTTTTTAAGGGATTTTAAATGTTAATCCATTTCAAGCGGTTTCTAAGAACTTTGAGAGATTTTTACAAATTTTTCACATGGATTCAAGAGATTTCTTATTTTCAAGAAATAAGACATTATATCAGTATATAGTTATATTATATGATAACATGTTATATCCCCTAATTATATTATTCTTACAAATTTCCAGATATTTCGAAGGTTTTCGTGAAATTAGAGACTTGAAGGAATAAAATTTGACCGGAAAAGGAATGAAAAGACCGGGAAAAAACCAGGAAAAACCCGGAAATTTCAAATTGCCTGATCACTAGACACCCTGCGATTCTTTCTTTTCAGTTAATCGAAATGCTGAATTGCAAACCTAGGAGAGCGTTTGGAAAGGATAAGGAATTAGGGAAAATGAACTATTATATACTGGAATGAAAATTGGGTGAAAATGCAAGTATGCAGGGTAAGATATTTTTCAGGTGAAGATTTTTGGGAAAGAAAGATGTGGGCAAGTTGCCTCGATTTGAGCACCTCTTTGTAATTCCAAGGCAGATAGGGGCAGGGGGTATGAAGCTGACGCAGTGGGGTAGGTGGTCGGTGGTATGCCCAGTAGCCAATTCCCGGCTCTGGGCTCGACTCGGCGGGTCCATTCATCGCCGAGCACTACGTGACCGGTTTACCAATCCACCTCTTCCTACACCACAACGTTCGCGTATCTATCTATACCCCGTACTACGGCCCCTGTATCCGTGCACCAAACAACCCCAGGAGTCATATCGACCCGCTGGAAAACCCACTCTCGGTGCCGCTCCCCATCCCCTGCCCCTCAAAATCCGGATTTATTCTTTGTTAAAACGAGTTTTTGGTTCCATATTCCAAGAGTCGAAAGAGAGATGAATTCGATAAAGATTCAGGAAATATTAACGACAAGTCTATTCGCAGAAACTAGGTATATCTGATGATAAAGTAAAAAAAAATCAAGCTGAGACGATTTGAGAAGATATGACGTCACTGTCATTTGAATATTTCACGAAAATATTTCAAGTGTCTGACTTCCTATCGAGCCCAAGATGGTTATGATGGAGGCAGGCAAAGGTGAAAATATACGGCGCACGCCGAGACCGTTTCTCTTTCGGTAATTTTGATGGGCGGCCATATTAACGATATTCGGATGATATGGGGTACCTGAGGAGTACGGATGTCTCTTGTATTGTATGCAGATGAAGAAGGCAGGGCGACAATGACTGGGTCCTGAGGCCGCGGGCCCAACGGCGTTCTATGGCTCGTGGCACGGAACACCGCTCCTTGGTACCACCCCCCAGACACTTAGATACTACATATCCATACATTAACATGTCATCAGGTATTCGACCCAAACGTCTGCCCTACGACTCGCTGTTTGTAGTCCATGTCATTGGTCTTCGCCCTCAATGATTTGCTCTTTTCTCAACTCCTCTAGGCAGCATTTACATATTAAACTGAAAAAAAAAAAAAAAAAAAAAACAAAAAAACGTCTCGCTGGCTTTCTTAAAAGGCTTCTTCCAATCAACTAAGTGTTGTTGATTCTGTATGAAGAAAACTGATTGAATCAGTCAGATAATAAGTGCCTGCTTTGGAATTATCAAAAATGAGGGACATTTTCGTGTCTTTTGTGTAGTGCTAAAGGGGTTGGGAATTTTGCTGAATGTGGCTAAATTTTGCATGTTTGAAGTAGGTACCTAGGAGAACTACCCAAGTGGTCGTCGCGAAACGGGTTTTCCTCAACAATAACCACAATATGCTCTCTCTCGTGGTAACAGGGCCGTATTGTTTTATAGCCACCACGATAACTTGACTGCAGCAATCGTGGGTGTAAGGCCCCCGTGTACTCTTCTTCACAAGGTGAGGGGATGGCGACGTGGAATTAAATGAAACAATAGCTCAGGGTGCAGTTAATGCTTGTGCTTTCACCAGTCCAGATCCTCAAAATGTAACGCTTGGAAATTTAAACTCACCTTCCAAACATTATTCTCCATAAACAAAACGCTTCTTCGCTATATGATGAAAGGGTACTCAATCCCCACCTCAAAAATTATATATTATACACTTTATGGAGGATACAGAAGACAGGGTGGCCACAAGATTCAATTTTTCAATTTTCCTGAGATTTTCCTGACTTTTCCCTGACTTTTTCCTGACTTAGACAACTTCCATGACAGAAAAGTATTACAAATACGTACAAATTTGCAATTATAATACTATTGACATTTTTCCAAAATTTCGTATAATATTACTTTAAATCTTGTGAAATTTCATATTACTTCACAACATTCAACATTCGTAAAAATATCGAATTTACAACAACTTTTGAAAATATCTCTTAAAATTCATTGATTTTTCTTGAAATTCCTAGAAACATCTGAAAATTCCACGAAATCGCTTCAAATTTGTTAATATTTCATGAGATGCTGAATTTTCCTCGGAATTTTCACGAATTTTTTTTTTTATTTCTGAAAATCTCTTAAAATTTCCTGTAATCCTTCAAAATTCCATAAAATATTTTCAACTATACAATATTTAAAATTTCATGAAATCCTTTACAATTATTTTACAAAATCGTTTACAAATTATAAAAATCTCGTGAACTTCTTTAAAATTTACTAAAATGGATTAAAATCTTTAAAAAAAAAAAACTCTTGAAATAAAATATCTCACAAAATCTTTAAAAAATCAAAAATAACTTCAAATTTTTTTTAATTTTGTGAGGAATATTAAAATTCTCCTTAAAATCAGTTTTAAAATATCAAAATTACTTTTAATTTTTTAAAAATGTTTTTTTTTTTCTTTAAAATTCTACAAAGTCTTTTACAAATCATTTAAAAAACTGTGAAATTTTTTTAAATTCCATGAGGAATATTTAAATTCTTTAAAATCTCTTTAAAATAATCCAAATTTCTTAATATTCTAAAAAGCCTGTTAAAATCCTTTTAAATTCCATGAGGATATTTATAATTCATTAAAATTCTTTATAATTGCATAAACATTTTTTAAATCCCTTTAAATACGTAGAAATTAAAAAAAATCACTTCACAACATTTAAAATTCATAAAAATTTCTTTAAATTTCCTCCAATTCTTCAAAATTCCACAAAACATTTTCAGAATCTCATAAAATACACAAAAATTTCGTTAAACTATTGGAAGCCTATTGAAATTCCTTAAAACTCGCTGAAATATTTTAAAATTCGAAAAAAAATCTTTAAATGTCTTAAAATTCCACTACAATATTTAAAATTACTTGAAATCCTTTACAATTACTTTACATAATCAACTACAAATCATAAAAATCTCTTGAAATTTTTTTTAAATTCCCTAAAGTGCATCATTAAAATCGCTAAAAAATAAACTCTAAAAAAAAAATTTCACCAAGTCTTTTAAAAATTTAAAATGACTTGAGATTTTTTAAAAATTCGATGAGGAATATTAAAATTCCATAAAATAATTTTTAAAATGTTAAAATTACTTAAAATTTTTACAAGCTTTTTAAAATCCTTTAGTATTCCACAAAAAACTTTGAAATTTCTTAAAATACGTAAATATCTATTAAAATTCTTGAAAACCTCATAAAATTCCTTAAACTTCTATAAAATCTTTTATAAATCATAAAAATTTTGTGAAATTCTTTAAAATCTCATAAAGAAAATTTAAATTCCTTAAAATTACTTTAAAATAGTTTTTCATCTCATTTTTATAACCTTTTTAAAAACATTTTAAATAACTAGAAAATTTGAGTAAATCGCTTGAATTCTGTTAAATTCTTTTTACATCCTTATAAAAAAAGTCGTAAATTCTTTAGAATACTTACTAAATCCTTAGAATAGTTAAAACATTTTTAAATCGTTTAAAATCTATTGAAACTTCTTGAATTAATTCAATAATTAAAGTTATTACTGTAAAATCCTTTAAAATTCCATGAGGAAAAGATAAATTCTTTAAAATCACTTTAGAGTAATGAAAATTTCTTAAAAATCTTACACGCCTTTTAAAATCCTTTTAAATTCCACAATAATATTTACAATTCCTTGAAATCTCTTTAAATTCTCACAAGTTTCTTAAAATCCTTTATAATTCCACGAAAAACTTTTAATTCCCTTCAAATACGTAAAAAAACCTTTAAAATATTTTTAAACTTTTCAAAATTCCCTAAAGTTTCTTAAAATTCTTTGAATTTACTAAATTTCCTTAAAAATGTCGTAAAATTCCATGAATTCCTTTTTAAAATTCAACTAAATCTTTTCAATATTATACAAATCTCTTGTAATCACTTAAAACTCCATAAAAACCGCTTAAAATCCTTTAAAATTATTGAAAATGTCTTGAAATCATTAGGAACCTGGATAATCTCAGATAATACCTGGAAACTATTTATAATCCTTGGAAATCTTTGGAAAATTTCTAAAATTTGTTAAATAAATGATAAAAGTTATATATTTAATACGACAAAAATAACATAGTTAATATAAATGTCAATTTTTCTTTTCCCTGACAACTACTCGCATTTCCTTGACATTTCCCTGACTTCCCTGATATGTGGCCACCCTGAAATAGTTTATAGAATATACTAATTTCTTAATATAAGTTGTGAAAAATAATGTTCTGTGGATTGTATGAGGTTGGATCAGCTGAAAAGAATTATTTTTGCTTATTGTTATTCCGTGAGAGATTCGAAAAGAGAAGCCGTAAAACGCGAACAATGTTTCGGTCGCGACTTACCCCGCGGAGAAAATGGAGTGTAGTGGAAAGTGGGTGCAGACGATATCAAGTTCCTTGGTACACTTTCTTTTTTTCTCTCCTTTCGCTCTCTTTCTTTTTTTCCCCTTTGGAGATCCCAGAATGGGTTCAACCTATTCCAGAATCTCCCTGAGGTTCTGGTACGACGGGGTGTCTCGCGATTTATGCAAAATGGTACGTAGCTCCCAAGGGAGCTTCTCAGCCAAGCCACCCCTCTTTCTATCTAACACGTGCGCCAAGCAACTCTACACGGGACCAGGCATGCTAACCCTTCGAGGGAACGAACATTCTTATATACCTCCAACAACCAACCTGCAATCAAATATTTTTCGAATAGTCAAATTTAAATGATTTAATTCCGAAATTATATTAAATAATATTTAAAAGTATGTAGATTGTTGAGGAGGCGCATGAATATGCCCCAAATTCTATTTTCCCTAAAATTTATTTTACCGAAAATCAGTTGATCGAATAGCAATTTGCTATAACTTTTATACTTCCGAATTAGCGTTTGACATAATTTTCATTTTCCCGAACTGCCATTTGTCATAATTTTTATAATACCGAATTACTGTTTAGCATCATTTTTATTTTTCCGAATTAGCATCTAACCTGAAATTCATTTTACCGAAAAACCATCTGTCATAATTCCCATCTGACCGAAATCCCAAGTAACAGAAATTCCATTCTTCCGAAAATGGCGTCCGGCGATTTGATTGGCTGAATAATACCGCGAAATTCAAATGAGCCAATCAAATCGCCGGACGCCATTTTCGGAAGAATGAAATTTCTGTTACTTGGGATTTCAGTCAGATGGGAATTATGAGAGATGGTGTTTCGGTAAAATGAATTTTAAGTTAGATGCTCATTCGGAAAAATAAAAATTATGCTAAACAGTAATTCAGTATTATAAAAATTATGACAAAGGACAGTTCGGGAAAATGAAAATTATGTCGAATGGTTATTCGGAAAAATAAAAATTAGGACAAATGATTATTCGGAGAAATAAAAATTATGCTAAATAATAATTCGGTATTGTAAAAATTATGTCAAATTATAATTCGATAAAATAAAAATTATAGCAAACGCTAATTTGGAAGTATAAAAATTATACCAAATTGCTATTCGATCAACTGATTTTCGGTGAAATAAATTTTAGGGAAAATAGAATTTGGGGCATATTCATGCGCCTCATTGTTGAGGAAAAAAGATATCATATTTCACGGGATGCTTGAAAGTATAACTTATTTCTTTTATTTTCTTATTTTCTTTTTAAGGCCTTTTGACTTAATGGCTCATCTGGGACCTTTTGTGGTGTTTTTGTCCATAGAATGCTCGACAAGACATCGAAAGTCAAGAACTTTGAGCGAATTTTGCTGGCGCGAAGGGCGCTGGAATAAATAGGTACTTACGGGCCGCAATGCCGGCGGATGATTGAGAGCCCGTGGATCATTTAATTTAATTACCTCGTGGGGTTAATAGAAGAGATAAAAGTGGCCGCGCTCGTGCTGGATATTATATACGCCACGTACACGACTTTCGCCTACAGGTCGCTTCAAAATAAATCCCCTGCTTCATATTAAAAAGAAAAAAATTAGGACATAAATAATCCAATCTGTCTAATTGAAAAACACTTTGCTGTAACTGCAAGGTAGTTAAAAAAAAAAGTTGTAAATAAGATATCGGAGTGGAATTAAAGAAGCAGCTTCGAATAGTATGTGTGTTTTTTTTTTTTTTTTTTAATAATTAAGTTTATTTTGTAACACCCTTTAAAGTCGAGGTTGTGCCCTTTGGCGACACTTTCGAGTGAGAGAAAGAAAACGTTACGCTCATTTTGGTCGTCGAGGCTGACTTAATTTCATAAACCGCAACTGTTGCCTCTATTCAGTCGGAAATGTTGCAGCACTAACAGTTATGATCCGCGCTGCCTTTCTATAATCGGCCATTTCACTCCCTACCTTTGCAATCTCATTCCACCCTTAGCAGAAATTTAAAGGCTCATCCGTGACGAACAGTTCGCGGTTATCCTTATGCCGCCTGATTTACGTCGCTATTAATGACGATTAGTCAGAAACAACAGATTTAGGGGGTAGATTATTATCCCAGAATTAATAGCTCTCCTATAGATAACCACACAGTTAATTAATTCTTTTCAATTTATGATTGATTTATATATACATATAATCTTTCAGAGTGGCCATATGTCAGGGAAGTTAGGGAAATTTCAAGGAAATGCGAGTAGTTGTCAGGGAAAATAAAAATTGACATTTATATTAACTATGTTATTTTTGTCGTATTAAATATATAACTTTTATAATTTATTTAACAAATTTTAGAACGTATCCAAAGATTTCGAAGGATTATAAATAATTTCCAGGTATTTTCTGAGATTCTCTAGGTTTCTAATGATTTCAAGATATTTTCAATAATTTTTAAGGATTTTAAGAGATTTTTAAGGAAGTTTAGGGAATTCAAAGAATTTCAATGAATTTTAGGGAATTTTGAAAAGTTTTCAAAAATTATAAAGGTTTTTCGTGGAATTATAAAGGATTTTAAGAAACTTGTAAGAATTTAAAGAGGTTTCAAGGAATTGTAAATATTATCGTGGAATTTAAAAGGATTTTAAAAGACGTGTAAGATTTTTAAGAAATTTTCATTACTCTAAAGTGATTTTAAAGAATTTATCTTTTCCTCATGGAATTTTAAAGGATTTTACAGTAAGATCTTTAATTATTGAATTAATTCAAGAAATTTCAATAGGTTTTAAACGATTTAAAAATGTTTTAACTATGGTAAGGATTTAGTAAGTTTTCTAAAGAATTTACGACTTTTTTATAAGGATCTAAAAAGAATTTAGGAGAATTCAAGCGATTTACCCAAATTTTCTAGTTATTTAAAAAAGTTTATTTATTTATTTCAAAAAGGTTATAAAAATGAGATAAAAAATTATTTTAAAGATATTTTAAGCAATTTAAATTGTCTTCATGAGATTTTAAAGAATTTCACAATTTTTATAATTTATAAAAGATTTTGTAGAAGTTTAAGGAATTTTATGAGGTTTTCAAGAATTTTAATAGATATTTACGTATTTTAAGAAATTTTAAAGTTTTTTGTGGAATACTAAAGGATTTTAAAAAGCTTGTAAAAATTTTAAGTAATTTTAACATTTTAAAAATTATTTTATGGAATTTTAATATTCCTCATCGAATTTTTAAAAAATCTCAAGTCATTTTAAATTTTTAAAAGACTTGGTGAAATTTTTTTTTTAGAGTTTATTTTTTAGCGATTTTAATGATGCACTTTAGGGAATTTAAAAAAAATTTCAAGAGATTTTTATGATTTGTAGTTGATTATGTAAAGTAATTGTAAAGGATTTCAAGTAATTTTAAATATTGTAGTGGAATTTTAAGACATTTAAAGATTTTTTTTCGAATTTTAAAATATTTCAGCGAGTTTTAAGGAATTTCAATAGGCTTCCAATAGTTTAACGAAATTTTTGTGCATTTTATGAGATTCTGAAAATGTTTTGTGGAATTTTGAAGAATTAGAGGAAATTTAAAGAAATTTTTATGAATTTTAAAAGATTTTGAAGCTTTTATTGGAATTTAAAGTACTTCAAAGAATTTTGAGGAATTTTAAAAATATTAGTGAAAATTTAAGGGATATTATAAGATATTAACAAATATCAAGGAATTTAGTCGAATTTTAAGATTTTTCTAGGAATTTCAAGAACTTTCAATGAATCTGAAGAGATTTTTTTTGAGAAGTTGTAAATTCGAAAGATTTTTACGAATGTTAAATGTTGTGAAATGATTAAAAAAAAATTTTTCTACGTATTTAAAGGGGTTTAAAAAAATTTCGTGCAATTATAAAGGATCTTAAGAAACTTGTAAGAATTTTAAGAGAATGTAATGAATTATAAATACCCTCATGGAATTTAAAAGGGTTTTAAAAGGCTTGTTAAAATTTTAAGAAATTTTGATTATTTTAAAGTGATTTTAAGGAATTTAAATTTTTCTCATGGAATTTTAAAGAATTTCACAGTTTTTAAAATGATTTATAAAAGATTTTGTAGAAGTTTAAGGAATTTTAAGAGGCTTTCAAGAATTTTAAGAAATCTTTACGTATTTTAAGGGATTTTAAAGTTTTTCGTGGAATTCTAAAGGATTTTAAAAAGCTTGTAAAATTTAAAAGTAATTTTGACATTTTAAAAATGATTTTAAGAAGAATTTTAATAGTCCTGATAGAATTTAAAAAAATTTCAAGTCATTTGTGATTTTAAAAAGATTTTGTGTGATATTTTATTTTAAGAGGTTTTTTTTTTTAAAGATTTTAATCCATTTTAGTAAATTTTAAATAAATTCACGAGATTTTTATAATTTGTAAACGATTTTTTAAAATAATTGTAAAGGATTTCATGGAATTTTAAATATTGTATAGTTGAAAATGTTTTATAGAATTTTGAAGGATTACAGGAAATTTTAAGAGATTTTCAGAAATTAAAAAAAAATTCGTGAAAATTCAGTATCTCATGAAATATTAACAAATTTGAAGCGATTTCGTGGAATTTTCAGATGTTTCTAGGAATTTCAAGAAAATTCAATGAATTTTAAGAGATCTTTTCAAAAGTTGTTGTAAATTCGAGATTTTGACGAATGTTAAATGTTGTGAAGTAATATGAAATTTCACAAGATTTAAAGTGAAATTATAGAAAATTTTTGAAAAATGTCAATAGTATTATAATTGAAAATGTGTACACATTTGTAATACTTTTCTGTGAGGGAAATTTGTCTGAAAGTCAGGGAAATGTCAGGGAAATTGAAAAATTGAATCTTGTGGCCACCCTGGTCTTTTGTGTTTTCGTTGATAATTGAATACAAGTTGAAAAGAAAAGAAAATTCTAATTGAGTGGACAAGAGGCGAGCTTATTACTCCTCGGCCTACTCGACATTACCCCTGAAATTTTTATAGTTTGTAAAGAGATCTTTAATCAGGTCCAAGTCACGTGACCAGCGAACCGGGAGATCGATAACGGGCGGTAATTGGAGTTCCTCGGGACATGAAAGACGAGCGGTGAGAATTCGACCCACTTTGTCGGATTCAGGTGCATCGAGGGTTTGGGCAGGCAAACGAGCAGCGAGGAGGCAGGCAGGCAGGCAGGCAGGCAGACAGGCAAGCGAGATGCCAAACAGGCGGACAAGCTTACGCAAGCCTCGTACCTATAAGTTAAGATTAACCTTGCTTAGCGTTCTCCGATCTCGGGACTGGTCCCGGGTAACGAATGAGGACATTTGACGGGATTAATTTATGTCCAGTTTGGTAACCAAACGTATGATATGTCCAGACCTCTCCAAAGAGGCAGAGAGCAAGAAGAGAACTCAATGGGCTAACGTTCAACTCCCAAGAGAGAAAGATGACTGCTTCTATGGTCATCAAGGGGCCTGAGGGGCAGGCGAGAGCCGACAAGTACGAGGACATCGTTTTTAGGAAATACAAGTTTTATACCTCTTCTCTCTTTCTCACGCGTGTTTTTTCTTTTTCAGGTAACTTTTGTCTCTCTCCTACCTTCACTCGTAGCCGCCACGAAACCTCAAACCTCTCACTTTCCGCCTCTCCAAATCCGTGAACATCAAGCTCTTATGTTTATCGCGGATTAACGGTGAACCGACGCCCATTTTGAAGATGGTTATGAAACTCACGGGCCTTATCTGCGAAATTAACACGGGCCTTGAATACCTAAGACCCTGAAAAGATTTTTTTTATAAATACATCCAAGTACTACATTTCGACACAAGAAGGGAACCTCTCACAATGATTATGAGCAATTGGACATATATATCACAATATTAGGAATTTTCCTCATCATGTTGAAGTTTTCTGGTGGAAATAAAAGAGGCGGGTGATGCTGGAAGGAGGTGATTTCAATCGAGTGATCGAGGTTTTGCATCGAGGTGCAGGTTACCACAAAAGGATCTTGGCGGGTGAGGAGATGATTATCAGATATATATAGGAAATTGAAAGGGTGTCTAAGGAGGTGTCTAGTGGGCACTCTGCGGGGGCGGTTTCTCGGCAGGGTGGCTCTCGACTTATGGGGTCTTAAGGGGCGTTCGAACACCCACACTGAGATATTGGCCCTCGATAGCTGGTGCCCACCATGGATAATGGGATCTCTTCTCTCTCAGGTCTCAAGCATCAGGTTCACCAATCCTACAGTTATTATAGTATATACACAGAGATGACCTTTCTCCAAATGTATACATACTTGACTTCCGAACAAATTTCCTATTCACAACACTAAACGTTCTTTTGTCCATTCTTCACTCCACAATAGCGAGATAGGCCATAGAAATGCAGATTTTCTTCGACAAATATTGTGTTGAAATACAAGAGAACAACAGAAATCAGAAATGTGATAGTAAACAAAGTAAATATATTAAACTAACTTATTCTATCAATTTTGAAACATCTAATAGAGTCTTTGCAGACCACCCTCGATTTCATTCAAATTCTGATTCTTCTATCTTGTCGAATATAAGGAAAAAGTCATTTTTCATTCATTTTAAAAAATCGTCTAATATACCGTCTTTTAAACTATCTCTTAAGGTCAATACGTCGATCAGCAGATCGTGAAATAAGAAATAAGGACCCAGTCAGGTGCACACTTTTTCGATTACTATCTGCCAAATGACTATCAATCACTTTTACCTTAGACATTTGGTCCTATCCCCTCTTTCTTCTGTCGTTTCACCCCTCCTTCTTCTAGGGAACGAAACCAATCTCACCTAAGCTGCTTTATGCGATAAATAAATTATCCTCCGATCTTTCGGTCGCTTTAACGAGCCCCTTTTGGCTCCCTCCCCCCTATTTTTTGACCCCAGATCAGGAAGAGGCAAATTTATTTTTATCCCCCTTCATTTTTACAAATTTAAGAACCGCATCATCGTCACCAAAAATAATCCAATATTTTCGACGGGGTACATAACTGCAAATTTCGGTGTTACTAAAAGTTTTTTTTTTGTTTTGTTTTTTTTTATGATTCTAGGAGAAAGATTTTTTTTCAACGTAAAGTGATCCTAAAAAGGTTTGATATTTGAAAGAAATATATGAAAGTAGGACCAGTGGAGCAATCGAATTCTTTTGTCCGGTCAATCTGCGAAATTTACGCGACGATCCCGACCGTCGAGTCACCTAGAAGAAGGTTACCCACTTTAATTCGGAATCAGATGCGAGATTCGAGATCCAAAACCTGATATCCTTTGGATTTTAGAAGAGCGGCAAGCCCCGGTCAAACAGGGATTTTGAAGGGGCAGAGGGGACCTGAATGAGGCTGCATGGTGTCGGAATGCACATAAAATTGTAAGTTTAACCTCCAGCTTCACCGGTTGCATCCCAATGTGCACATACCGCAAATGTACCCTCATTTTTTCAAGGGAGCCCCGCGAATGTAAAAATATCGATCGCAAGGCCCCCGGATCTGACGCTGAATTTGAATTACAACGAGAGTTCTTGTGCCAATTGAATACTTCAGAAACCTTTTGCCGATATTAAAAACGGGAAGTCTTGCTTCAAATATCATTGTTAGCATTCAAATGTTTGTATCACCTATAACATTTAAAAGTCGTGGTCGTATATAGTTCCAAATAGTGGTTATATCCGATATCTGTGAAATTAGGTATATTTACGTATTTTGATGCGCTGATTACGAAAATGATAGTGAAAATTGGCGGAAATTTGAATTTAATGAGAAAAACCATGAAAAACCCATAAAATCGTGGTTTTTTTGCGATTATATCAGCTAATATGCTAAATTAAAAAAATGTTTCAAACAAAAGTTGTAGATCTAATTGAAATACACATTTTTTGTTTAAAACATTTTTTTCTGCGAGTGATAGTTTTCAATAAAATCAAATATATCGATTTTTATTTATAAAAAAGCCATATACCATGGCTCTTTACATTCTAAATGGAAATCAATGTAAAAGAAAATTATTATGAAGGGATTGGTAAAGGAAAATGACAAAGGGAATGGCAAAGGGTAAGGGGAAATGGCAAACGGAATGGCAAAAGTAAATGGCAAAAGGAATGGTAAAGGGAAATGGCAAAGGGAATGGCAAAGGAAAAGGGCAAAGGGAATGTGAAAGAAAAATGATAAAGGCATATGGCAAAAGAAAATGGCAAAGCAATGGTAAAGGGAATGGAAAAGGGAAATGTTAAAGGGAAATGGCAAAGGCAGTGGCAAAAGTAAATGGCAAAAGGAACGGTAAACGGAAACGGCAAAGGAAATGCCAAACGGAATGGTAAAGGGAAGTTGCAGAATGAATGGTAAAAGGAAATGGTAAAAGGAATTGAAAAGGGAATGTTAAAGAGAAATGGCAAAGGGAATGAAACGGGAAATAGTAAAGGGAATGTCAATGGGAAATGGCAAAGGGAATGTCAATAGGAAATGGCAAAGGGAAATGGTAAAGGAAGTGGCAAACAGAATGGTAAAGGGAATGTTAAAGGGAAATGGCAAAGGGAATGGTAGAGGGAATGTTAAATGGAAATGGCAAAGGGAACGATAAAAGGAAATGGCAAATGGGATGGTAAAGGGAATGGTAAAGGAAATATTAAAGGGAAATGGCAAAGGCAATGGTAAAGGGAAAGTTAAAGGGAAATGGCAAAGGAAGTGGCAAAGGGAATGGTAAAGGAAATATTAAAGGGAAATGGCAAAGGCAATGGTAAAGGGAAAGTTAAAGGGAAATGGCAAAGGGAGTGGCAAAGGAAATGACGACCGGAATGTCAATGGGAAATGGCATAGGAAAATCGCAAAGGGAATGGTAAAGGTAATGTGAAAGGGAACGATAAAAGGAAGTGGCAAATGGGATGGTAAAGGGAATGGTAAAGGAAATATTAAAGGGAAATGGCAAAGGCAATGGTAAAGGGAAAGTTAAAGGGAAATGGCAAAGGAAGTGGCAAAGGGAATGACGACCGGAATGTCAATGGGAAATGGCATAGGAAAATCGCAAAGGGAATGGTAAAGGTAATGTGAAAGGGAACGATAAAAGGAAATGGCAAATGGGATGGTAAAGGGAATGGTAAAGGGAATAGAAAAGATAAATAATAAAGGGAATTTTAAAGGGGAATGGCAAAGGAAGTGGCAAAGGGAAGGGTAAAGGGAATGGTAAAGAAAATATTAAAGGGAGTGGCAAAGGGAATGCCAAAGAGAATGTTAAAGGGAAATGGCAAAAGGAATGATAAAGGGAATCCTAAATGGAAATGGCATAGGGAAATGGCAAAGGGAATGGAAAAGCGAATGTTTAAAAGAAATGGCAAATGAGATGGTAAAGGGACTGGTAAAGGGAATGGGAAAGCGAATGTTTAAAAGAAATGGAAAATTGGATGATAAAGGGAATGGTAAAGGGTGAAAACCGTAAGTATATTTACCAAAACCAAACCTCGTGGTCTATACTCGAAAATACTATAGATTAATTAAAAAAAAAACAAAAAAAAAAAACGATGCTTCAGAGTTCAAAGTGAAGGGACTTGTGCTCTTTTGGTATGGAAATGGGCTCGTAAGAATGAAACGCGCAGCGTGTAAACTGTCCAATAAGTAAAGGCCCAAACACGAAGTTGGCTTGTAGTTCCCTGCTTCTTGTACTTTGTAAGAGACTGTTCCGCGCATAACGTAGTGCGCGGTACGTAAGGGCCTTAGGGCCCTCGGCGCCATAAAGAATATCCGAGAGACAAGAATAAAAGCGAGTTGACTTATCTGAACCACCGCGAAGACTAGGGAAGAGGGGCCCTACCAGATCGGCCGGTCTCGACTCTCGACCAGAGGGCCCGAAGTGCTCGGGCCCTCGATCGTTGCGATTCGTACCACCGACCACAGAAGTAGTGGTCCAATCGTGCTATATTGCTCGACCTTTTTGATCCAAACACACGTGCCCACACAAGTTGCTACGTACTCCCGTAATCGAAAACAGAATGCTGCTTCCACGACAAATTTCTCCTTCTGCAGAAGCTCGAGATCCAAAAAAAACTTGGGAGCACTGTCCTTACTATAAATAATGAAAAAAATAACGTACAAGAAAGTGAGTCGTGGATGAATGTATTATATAATATAAAAACAATATGAAGGATATTTATTGTATGAATATCGAGGATATTTTTGTATAAACTTATTTTGTGTAATTTTATTTATGGAAGGGATGGAGGCTGGGAGCAGGACCAGAAGTAAGACTCCATGGTGGATGTTCTACTAATATATGCACGAAAAGTTTATTTCGCCCGTGAATTCATACGTCAAGTCGTTATTGTATGGTTAAAGGTACGGTCGGGATCCAGTGAGACGGGCTTTGCATAAAAATAGAGAGTGATTGGGTACTTTTGAAAATTTAAGCGCTATAGATTACCCTCGTCGAGGGAAACAATATCGTCCTTTGTAGAGACGCGTCTTTCTCGATCGGTTTAAATACGTTGGCGACCGTTGCCATGCAGAATCCGCAGATTCAATCGCGGACATAAATTATCTCCAGGAGACAAGCTTCGTACGTAACAATTTTCCAGGAGCTTCAAGAGTTGACTTATCTACGGGAGATGGTTGTAAAGTAGCGTAAAGAGGGTACAAATTTCTAGATAAAATCCCTGGTCTCTGATTTGCTGTAAAACTAAAAGTTAAACTAGAAAATTTTTCAGACTGCTGATGTCTCGCGACCTAAAAAAGGAATATTAATTCATATTAATTCCTTTCTAGGAATATATTCAGCTTGATTGTAGGAGTTGATATCTTGTACGTGTACAAAAAAATCTCGTACGATTAAAAAAAAAAAAAATAAATAAATAAAATAAAGTAGATGAGAACTAAGGAACCGGAAGTGTTGATTTGATACGTCAGATAAATGCCTTAGCGACTTGTTTTCTGTGAAATCCACTCGTTTATAGATTTTACTGCTACGCAGGCAGGTGTGTCGGATACTAACACGCACAAATAAGACGAAGCTAGGTCAGCTAGGTTGAATTCTCGCGTGTATGGGTCAGCCATAGTGATCATCGTCTGTAGCCCGGGGCCAACTGAAACGTGGCTCTTCTTCTCTTTTTCTTCTTATTTGCCTCTTAACTCTTCTCTAAAGTCACAAGAGGGGTCTTGAAAATCAACATCAGCATCTCAGAGATATTTCTACTATCAAATTTTCATTCCTACTTAACAGAATATCAGCTTCTAATGAAAAGGAATCATCGAGACACTTAATTAAAGGAAACTTTCTCTAATAAAATTCGATTTCTCACGTTATTAAGTGAGAAGGTTATTAAGATTTTCCCGCGTGGAAATGTCCTTGCTCTCGAAGCCGACAGGGCGTGAAGTGTTCCACGATAACGGGAGTGGAAAGGACATTCCGGTAGTCAGATTAGCCTCAGAGTTAATGCTGGGGTAGTCTCGGACCCCAGTTATGATCGCGGTCAACAAGTCTTTCAGTTGTCTCTCATCCAGTTCACGTTCACCTGGTTCTAATAGTCTGCTTTTTATTATAGAAAAATGATCCATTAGCTGTCACAATAATATTTCCAGAGCCTCGGATCAGATTTCTAACAAGCTACAGATTTATCAGATACAAATTCCATTTATCTATTAAAAATATTATTGCTGGCTGGTGTAAGTGACGGTGAGAAAAAAAAGGTGGAAGACTTCGAGAGTTTGTAAATAGGATTGTAAAATTAGAGAGGTTCCATTTCTCGTGAGAAGAGGGATTTGGAAATTTTTTCCGAATGGGATAATAGTAATTGAAAGGTGTATTTTAAGGGGACTTTTAACGTTTTCTTGGTATTGCGAAAGACGACATTCCCGCAAGTAGCCAATAGCGTAAAGGCCGTGGGGCTCCCGGTGTTTGCTCGACTGTTTAGGTCAAAAGAGGATCTCGCATTTGCCGGCTATTTGAGGAAAAAATTATATAAAATTAACACTTAACAAATTAAACAAATCGGTTGGCTCATCGGAGAGCGGTGTGGACGTGTCAATATTGCGTCGATAAACATTTCTGCTCCTAAAAGGCTCCGCTGTCTCTGCTCTCTGACTCCTCTTCGAATCCTCTTCGAATCCTCTCTGAATCCTCTTCAGTTCCTCTCATTTTCCTATTCTCAATCCTTTTTATCTCTCTTTTTCTCTATTCGTGGCTCTCTTGTTTCTCGGTCCAGCAGTAGTCCTCAACGCGTGGATTTACGTTCTTGACAGCTAGGCTGAGTAGTGAAGAAAAAGAGAGAGGGAGAAGGAACGTGTTTTTCAGGGTCGTCGCAAAAGACACGTAGGCCCCTATAAAAGTGCTTGCCTAGTCCGCTATTCAAGCATGTGGCACGGCGAGAAAAATAAAACGAGTATTTTTTTCTCCTTTTTTTTTTTTTACCGAAGGCGATAACGATATAATGTTTACCAGTTGAAGCGTCTGATTCGCTCGCAGAAACTTCAACTTGTTAAAGATATGCTCATACTTTGACTTGCTTTGACTTGCTTTGACTTATATGGAGAGAACAGGGAATTTCATTCAAACTTATTGCTTACGTAATGCTGAGAGAAGGAATTTTCAATTTATCTCCTGAATAATTTTCAAATGGTATCAACTGCGTTTTTACAATGTTCTAAGATGTTTCCGTATCTTCTAAGATGTTTCAGTATCTGGGAAAATGTTTCCTTTCATAAAGAGGTTCTCGACTCTAGGGAAAGCTGGTGTGTATTGTAGAAAAAAAAGAAATGTGCGCGAAGTCGCGAAAGCGTACAACTGTCAGACGGCACTTCGATTTCTCGAAACTAGGAAGTCGAGGCGAGCCTGTCTGTGTACCCATTGCTCCGTCAATGTGCGTAAGACTTTATGGGATACCGGTTGACATGACTCGGCCTCTAAAAATAGCTAAAACAAACATATATACGCGAACACTATCCTCGTGAAAAATCACTGCTTTTATGTTAATTGTCCTCACTTAGAAGCAGCTTCTTTCGATTTTCGAACCATCACAATCAGATAATCAAAATTATAAAGAAAATCGTCAGCAAGTCTTTTAGTATCACGAGATTTTTACAATAATGTGACTATAGAGAAGAAAGGGTTTATATTAGTGCCAAGCCCAATAAAGTCCTCAATCAAAGCGATTAAAAAATTAGCATAAAAAAATTCCCATTCTGGAGATCCAATTTTAGAATGAAAATTGCATATCCGAGGGGTTGGTTTTGAAATCTTCCTCTCGAGAAAAGGGTTGACAAGCAGATAAACTGCTCTTCCTGGCTTCACACAATCTAAATTGCTAATTTGTCCTCCCGGGAAAAAATCAGCGATTTCCTGTCGAAGATATCCCAAGTGTGATTCGAAATCCGACATATATAGGTTCTCATGGGAGTTTCTATTAAAACTTTCCCATGGATCAATTTCCATAAGTACTTTTAATTTTCTACCCGAAAGTTCCATAGGAGTTCTTTGGGAATTTTTTTCGATGGGAAATTTTGTTCGATATTATCTGTTTTATTGATGATTCGATATTACAAAGATTAAAATTGAGAAAATGATCTTGAATCTTGTTGGAATGCAATCTTGGGAATGTAAGGCACTTGCATATTCACGAAATGATGTAGGTACGCACATACGCGGCATATATTAGCATAGCTTTACTCGGCACGGGCTGCTTCATAGGTAATTAGTTGGCACGCGACCGTGGCAGAATTCTGGTGGGGGATTTGGAACACGCAAAGTTTTTTGTCGATTTCAACAAAGCAGAGAAGGTAATCAGGTTGCAAGAGCGTTTGAGAGCTTTTTCTTTCTCTAGAATTTATAGCATATTTTAATCTATTCTAAAAAGATGATTGAGTCAAAGACAGGGATTTTCGACAATCGATATTTGCCAAATCGTAAATTCCACACGTGAATTGAATTTGAAATTTTGAATTTGGTTTCGTTAATAACACAGTCACACACAAAAAAGAAAGGTCTTGTTACAGAAAGGTGACCCATATACCCTTATGTTTTACGGCACGCTGAGTCCGAATCTGAAGTCCGTTTACCCCCACAACGTCATAATTTAGGTCAATTGAAGGTCAAATCGCAAAAAAAATGTATTAGAAATTACCACTACTCCTAACGTTTTTGGGGTCCCTAAATCCGAATCCGAGGTCCACTTGACTCTATCGAATCACTATCAAGGTCAATTCTAGGTCAAACTGGTAAATATTGCAAAAAATGGATTTTTGATTACAGATTCGGAAAGGGCGGGAAATTTTACGTCCACATATTATATTATCAAATTTTTTCGATCAAGACTTCATAGGTCAATCAGAGGTTATTTACATTGTTATATAAAACTTTGATAATACCATATCTGGATGTAAAATTTCTCGCTCTTTACGAATCTGTAACCAAAAATACATTTTTTGCAATATTTACTAGTTTTACTTTGAATTGACCTTGATAGTGATTCGATAGAGTCAAGTGGACCTCGGATTCGGATTAGGGGACCCCAAAAACGTGAAGAATAGTAGTGATTTGTAATAAAAATTTTTTTTGTCGATTTGACCTTCAATTGACCTAAATTATGACGTTGTGGGGGTAAACGGACGTCAGATTCGGACTCAGCGTGCCGGAAAACATAAGGGTATATGGGTCACCTTTCTGTAACAAGACTATTTTTTTGTTTGTGCGTGTGTAATCATTTTGTCACGAGTCTAAACTCGAAATACATTGAAAATCTAGGAATTTTAAGGGAATTTTATGGAATTTTTAAAGATTTCATGGAAGATAATGGGATTTTAAATGTTATCGTAGAATTTTGAAGAATTTTAAGAAGTTTCTGGGAATTTTTAGAATTTTTCACGAGACTTTGTTCAGATTTCAATCGGATTTCGAGGTACTTTTATGAAATTTAAAATATTTATTCTATGGGATTTAAATAAGGAATTTTAAATTTTATAGGGAATTTTATTGAGGAATTTGAAAAGTTTTTTATGATTTTTAAAAGATTTTGTAGAATTTACAAAGGTTTCGAAGGTTTTCGTCAACTTTTAAGGGTTTTCAAGAAATTTTCGATAATTTTTTAATAATTTGTAATAATTTTAAAGGGTTTCGATTTGAAACGATTTAAAACGATTTTTAACGATTTTATAGTGATTTTTACGAAATTAAAGGGATTTTTAGGATATTAAAACGATTTTGTAAAATTGTATGAGATTTTAGGATATTTCATGAAATTTTAAAAACTTTGTAAGAGTTTTATGGGGTTTTAAGGAACTTTATGAGATTTCTAATAGTTTTAAGTAATTTCGAGAGATTTTTCTGATATTTAAATGATTTTGTGAGAATTTTAAAGGATTTCATCTAATTTGATAAGATTTCCAAAAGTTTTAACGAATTTAAAATATATGAAAAAATTCTCAATGTTACCGTAAAATTTCAAGAATTTTTTGAAGTTTATCAGAGAATTTTATGCAGAGATTTCAAAAGATTTTTACGATTTTAAAAAGATTTAGTAGAATTTTAAAGGATTTCTAAGGCTGTACATTTTTAAGAGCTTTCAAGAAATTACTGGATTTTTAAGAGATATTGTGAAATTTTTATGGAATTTATGGATTTTTATGAGATTTCTAATAATTTTAGAGGATTTCAAGATTTAAAAAATTTTAAAAATATTTTGTAGAATTGTTTCAAGACGTTTCAAGAAATTTTTAGAGATTTTCACTAATTTGAATATGAATTTCAAGAGAATAATGATTTTAAAGGTTTTTATGTGCATTTTTAACGACTTTTAAGTAATTTTTACGAAATTCAAGAGATTTTTAGGATATTAAAACGATTTTGTAGAATTGTATGGGATTTTAGGATATTTCGTGAAATTTTAAGGAATCTTATGAGATTTCTAATACTTTTAATGGATTTTAAAGGATATAAAAGGAATTTGAATTGTTATCATTGAATTTAAAAGAATCTCAAGAAGTTTCTGTGAATTCAAAGGGATTTTCCACAAATTGTAAGCGATTTCACAGGTTTTCAAAGGTTTCTTGGAATTTTTAGACATTTTCACCAAGTTTAACATAGATTTTAAGAGATTAGAGAAATAAAATATAATAAATGATATAATATTGAAAAAGAACGTAAATTCGCGCGCATTCGTTCTTGCATCACTAAAGTGCTAAATATATAACATATTTCGAGTAGAGTAGATCATCAGCAGAGTAAAATTATCCAAGAAAACCTTATTATTTCGAGTATTTTAAGCAATTACCTTAAAGAGTGAGTCTCCCGGCACTCTGTTGCGTCTTCCGCACTAGAAATTCAAATTCGCTTGGGGTAATCACGCGTGCATTGTCATAATTGTGTAAACGAGGCTTAAGGCGACCACGAGAATAGCCTTAAAGGTTTTAATGTTATGCGGGATTCCCTTCCCCGTAAACGAGAGAGAAGAGTGTTCGCGCTTCTCCTTCTAGGAAGCCGCTAACCCACTTGTTCTCTGTATACTAATGAGAATGAAAATGAGATGAGTGCCTTTATTTTAATTTCATCAGGTGCAAAACACTTCCTCTTCACCTGATTCTACGATCAGCACTACTCTACAAAAAGGTTGATATAATCGATTTATCTACATATCTTTTACATATGATATGCACTGTTTCAATTCCAAGGTGTTTAAAATAATTCTCGTACAACAATACCAGATGTTTAAAATGACGAAGGAAGTGTGACGCACTTTTTAAATGGACCAAACTGATGGCGATCGACAAATCTTAAAAAATCCGTTATGCAACCGTCGAATGTGAACCCTTTAAAAATAGTCTGGGAATAATTCAGATGATGAAGATTCAGCGAGTTTCGGCAATAGAATACCGAAACAACCCCCCACGGGTTTCGATACGCAAACTAGCTAGAAGCTAAGAACTATCCAAAAGTTTTCCCACAGTCTTTGCTGGTGGTGGAGGAAATCAGAACCGGGAAGGATGATCGCGGCTTTTATTATAAATCTCCGATGATCGGGGGTTCCGGGTGTTTGAATAGGAAGAGCAGGTAATGTGCCCATTTGAATATACCTGGTCGCCAGGAGACTACGCTGACATCAACCATTACATAGCATCGGTCGCTTCCTCTATCCTCTATCGCGTAACACGTATTCGATCGGCCGGTGGTTGCATATATTTAAATTTCAAGGGTGGCCGAAGCACCCTTCTTCTTCCGATCTGGAACAATAATGGGGAGGGTTACCCTCGCCTAGCTTGGACGGATATATCCTTCCTCAGGTAAGTGCGATTTTGCATACATCTCCATACGTTATCCTTTTGCTGGGGACGATGGGCGCGTTTAAAGGTCCAGGTATGCTTGCGTAGCCAGACGGTGTCATCCCTATGGGAAAGTGTATGCAAACCATTGTGACCCCCACGGGCCGCTCTTATGAGTGGGGGTAAAAAGATCACACCCCTGAGATAGATGGTCCTCACCGTGTCGACTGTCGACTGTCGACTCTCGTCCAACCCTTCCCTAGGATCCAGGATCCTCTCACCCCCTTCATTGCTTGCTTCCTTCCTAGCTCCACGAGACAATCGTGCATACGTAAAAAGCATTCGTCTATCTTGCATGCAATTCTCATGCGGATGCGATGCTCGAGACTAGAGACCAGCAGCCAGAAACCCATTGTTAAGCAAAGAAGCAACCGCCAGAACGCGAAGCCGAGAGTTTTTCTTAACCGTTTTTTTTTTATTCTTAACGGATACGTTACGCGACTCATCCGATGCAAAATCGTCTCTCGATCAAAGATTCGGGTTTCGAATCGGTTAAAAAAACTTTTGATTGTTCAAGGTGATGGAAATAACCGACAGGGATGAAGGAAAGCATCTGCAACTTTTTTCCGTATCAATCGGTTGAGCTCGATGCGTAATTTGTAAATTAAATAATATGTTAATAAAGTGGTAATATGCTCGGGAGAGAAGAATGTTGGTCTTGGATGCAGGTGACGAGGAAACGGATTACACCTGATGAAATTAAAATAAAGTCATCTCATTTTCATTCTCATTAGTATACGGAGAACAAGTGGTAACATGGGGAAGGTTAGTTTTGTTTGTGATGAGAATGGTAAGTCGAAATATTTCATGTATTTCATACTCGGAAGGCATTACAGAAATATTTAATTATAGATTGTATTATACCGTAATAATTACATGTTCCAACTAGTTTTATTAGAGAGGTGCGACATAAAACACTTTGCTTTTGTGGAAAGTGGGCGCAGCTTGAGTTAGAGTCCCTTTAAGTTTTGGGTGAATAGCACCTACCAGAAAGATGTGTAATGGTGTAAAAAGGAATTTCTGGGGTCGATGTGCTCTCTGAAGAAAAGGACCGATGAGAGGAGTTTGAGTAGGTCACCGGTTTCCCACAATTCGATACTGGGCGTCGATTCTGTACCTTTCCTACACCTGTCTCCCTTTTTTTTCTATGAGAAAAGATTGTAAAACCCAGTTTCCCTAATCGCAAGGTGCAGTGGGTACACTTACAAATCCCTTTTATTCCTAATACGACATTCTTTCGTAACATTTAAAATTTAAAAACAAACTGTAATCAATACAATTATAAAATATCATTGACATGATCGAATATCTATTGTCATGCAATTGAATCAATATAGATTAAAAATGAATTTGTATTCGTGGAAGTGTTGTAGATTAAATATAAATAAATTAACACACGAAGAAGTAAAACCAGTCATATCAGAAAAAAATCTTTGTAGTACGAATATGTATATTTTTACGCGGCGTAATCTGTGGTCAATCAAATTATCTAATCAAAATATTTCAGTGGGGTTACGGTCCAGTCCCGTCCATTCAGAAGTTGAGGTTCGCGGTGAAGGTAACAGGTTCACGTTAGGATTAGCATAATCGTCGTAAAGCATGCAGACCCGATGAATTATTTATCCGCTGGAGGAGAAAAACAAAATCATGAGTGAGGAAGAGAGAAGGAGAAACAAGTGTATACCAAGCCGCATAAAGCAGTCCTTTTCTACGGGTGGTGAGAGAAAGAGTGATTCGGAGAGATCCTCTTCCTTGTTTCGTCGAAGAGGCGCGAGCCTGGACACCAAAATTTGCATATTACGTCTGCCCTGACGCTTCGGGTATAGCCATCCCCGCGGTGCATTGCATTAATTTTGGATCCTGTGACACCGGCAGTGACCTTGAACCTCGCCACCCTGTCCAAGCATCTAATTATCACCCGAGGAAGAAAAACATTAGCATGAGATCGCGTGCCACACTTGGCTCCCGGTATTCCTATTAGTCTCCTCCTTGTTCCTAGCAGGTTGCTTTTGGTTAGCAGGTCAACTCCTTTCTTAACATATTTTTTTCTGATTCGAATACATTAATTTTTTTTATCAAGTACTTTATCCTCGGAATTTTAATCGTCTCATTACTTGTTTAATAAAACAAACATTGAAGCCCTTTTCTAAATTATAATAAGTTTAATTGAATGTATGACGCGACTAGCAAAGGCTTGGGGACAAGCGAGCTGGTATGATTTAGAAAATCAATTACCTATTGAGAGGTAAAACTATTTTTAGTCTTTTCCCTACATAATAATTCTTTTAAATAGTGATTGGTTTTGTTAAAAGTGTTTGTGTGATTGTTATTTTTGTAGTGTGGCACTTCTTCTATTCCGTTTTGGTTCCATGTAACCAGAAGACAAAAGTAGTGTTACAAGATAGAGATGAATTCAAATGTAATTAGGATACCAGGGACAAGGAAATAATTCTGCGGAGTTTCTCTAGGGAAGTGAATCCGTCATTTCTCGATTCGATCGAGTCGCTTACTTTAAGAAATACACATCCTGACAGGGTGTAAAACAACTTGTCCACTTGAAGAAAATCACCTCTGAGCTAACCGGTCAGACAAGTGGCAGATAAACGCCCAAGCTTCCGAAGTCCAACTCGCTGATTTGGAAAATGGTTTTTTATTGTCGCGGAATCGATCGTGTAAACACGCGGCGATTTTCTTTTTCTTGAGATTGGGAGCGATTGACGAAATTGAACAAGTTGATACGCGCGCGAGCCACGCGAGTCTCCAATGTCCACATTCCAGAGAATCTTGTGAGTAGACGCTCGGAACTCTAACCGTTAACGCACACACGCACTTACGCCCTCCTGGACAATTTATTAGATAGCTTGGGATAAACGCCAATACCAATAAGACTTAGCCTTACCCGAGAGAAAGAAAGCGATAAGAGAAGGCACCTAGTCGCTCTTTCCGGTTCTTAGCGTTAAGTCTTAAATCTTAAACTCAGTCTCTCTCAGAGGACAATGATCTTTTCTCCACATGTGTGCAGGAGATTTCTTGATTTCGGTGTGACCCAAAACCGAATCTTCTTTCGATTCCACTGGCCATTAACCTAAAAGGCCAAAAAACGTTTTCTTAAATCACGATCAAAACCATGAAGTAGTATAAGGAGACCGTACACCACGTATGAGCAGGGTTCGGTAAGTAAAATACCTTAGATAAATTACATGGTTTTTTACAATAATTTACTAGGTATTTTACGTTGAAAACACCAAATTCTTAAGGAGTGGGGGGGGGGGGGTTTCTACGTAAAATACGTAATCTACATAAGTAAAAAACCATGTATAATACGTAAAAAAATTAGAGTGACGCGTGACTCCCGAACCCTGCTGTTTGGTGGTTATTATTCGCATTTGATGTGACGCATGCGCAATTGATGTGAGATCTGAGGAAAGGAAGTTTTTTACTATTGGGAACGACTCTGGTTTCGATTTAATGACTATAGGGGAAGTCAAGTGTAGTAGCAGACGACAGATAGCAGAGGACAAAATTATCGGCTACTATTTATCGTCTGCTGCTACACTCGAGTCTCCTAAATCTCAAGAAATTATTGCCAGAGGTTCTCCCAAATGTCAAGAAATTCTTGATTCTCTATAGTCACATCAATTGCACATGCAACCAATCATATGCCGAATGCAAAGCGTGCGCAGTAGTTATCATGTGAAATTTGAGAAAAACCAGAGATGAACGAATTTTACATTTGGGAGAAACTTGACTTGACTTTTGAGATTTGGGAAGTTGAGATTTGAGAGACTCGAGTGTATAGTCAAAAGTACTTCCCCCATTTCCCGTCCGTGGCGCTCTTGTAGCTAAAACAATAAAAATCCGAGGAAAAGGGACCGGATTGTGGGGCGGCTTTTCAGCAGCAAAAGCGCAGGCGTTGGGTCTCATACTACTTCATGATCAAAACCGTAGATTAAAGAATCGGATTTTGTCTCCAGGAGAAAAATATTATCCCGTAACAGATATTGCAGACACCTTGCATAGAACCTGAAGACGCTAAGGGTCATCGAAAGTCCCACTTCCTCGGATTCCTTTGAGAAGAGGCTAGTCAATAGAAGATACTTGATTCCCTTTGGAGCCGATCTGATCATTCCCATTTCTCAAATAGACATCCCCCGACCCCATTGCAACCCTTGTTCGGGGATTTTTTTCACGATAGCAATACAACAGGTAGAGCAGGTAGTCCTGGTCCTCCTTGCACTTCGCGCACCCTTGTTGTTACGTGCTCTTGTAACACTGAACCGTCCATAGTGCATAAGAGAGAAAGAGATGAAAACAGGGGGTAAAAAAGACAAATATAGAAGAGAGAAAGGGAGAAATTTTTAAGAGTGAAAGAGTGAAAAGAAAGGGGAGATGAAATTGCCGGAACACGATGGAGACTGGGAAGGGCCACCATAGGGCCACTGCCGGGGAGGACGTAGGTACCCATTCGCCACCTATAAGGCAGGCGAGTTAATGTGTTTCTTTTATTATGCAATATTCGAAGCAGCCAGACCTGACCCGCAGCCCGGAACCGTTTAGGGAAATTTCTCAGTGTTATTCAAACGAGGGTCCAACCGAAACAGGCGCGCATCCGCCATCGGTGCGTGCGCGAGGTTCAACGTGCCCTCGAATATGCATATCGATCGTTCTTCCTCGATCATTGAATGCCAAAAGAAAAAAACCCCTTTTCTATCCACTTATTATCGTGCAACGGTTTTTTGCCCTGAGCGTTTTTTTTTCAACAGCAGCAGAGTAAAGTGAAAAATGACACGGTTTGCAAACTTGTATAGGGGTGATGAAAGTCGTTTCTCAAGTTTGGTGCGCATATATTCATTCATTTATGCGTAAGTCATTTTCATAATTAAAACAAACATGCTCAGCATTCTTGGTGAAAAAAATTGATATAATAGAGATTTACTCAAAGATTTGAAGAGACTTTTTAACAGAGTCTTTGGGGAAGACACACTCAAGATAAACTACACTTGAGTCTTTAAAGTGGCAAAAAATTTTTGCCAGAAGTTCTCCCAAATGTCGAGAAATTCTTTATCGTGATGGATATTTTTGGGCGCCAGTCTTTTCTTGGGACAATTTGAAGAACAGTTAGGGTGTCTACCACCGGGAAACCGGGAAAAATCCTGGAATTTTATTTCACCGGGAAAAAACCGGGAATTTCATTTAGAACCGCAAATTTTTGGTATTTTATTGAAAAATCGACTTTTCTCTACTTTATCTTCTTTTTATTCTATAACTAGCAAATAAACACGCGCTCGATTATTTTGTTTTACTTTTTACAGCTTCAAGTCATTCAAAAACCAATCAAGTTTTCAACAAAAATGTTTGCGAGATTTTTGAGATATTGCGTTATAATACTTTTTTTAGAGAGAAATTTCAAGCGGTTTCTGGGAATTTCAACAAATTTTAAATTTTGTTCTGGAATTTCCAGGAATTTAACAATAATTCCAGAGATTTTTATGATTTAAACAAAATATTGTGTAATCTTTAAGATTTTATGCAATTTTATGAGATACCTAATCATTTTGAGGGATTTCGTGAGATTTTTCTGTTTTAAAAGATTTTGAGAAATTTTTAACGATTTTATGGAATTTTATGAGATTTCAAAAGGTTTATATAGGATTTTTAGAGGATTTCAAATATAGTCGTAGAATTTCGAGAAATTTCAAAGATTTCTAGAAATTTTAAGGGATTTAAAATATTGTCGTGGAATTTTCAGGAATTTTTAGAGAATTCATCAAGAGAAATTTAAAGGATTTTATAGAATTTTATGGGATTTTTAATAATTTTAAAGGATTTGAAAGAATATAAAGGTTTTTTAAATGTTATCGTATAATTTTAAGGAATTTTAAGAGAGTTTCACGAATTTAAACGGATTTCAAGAGATTTTCCTGATTTTAAAAATATTTCATGGAATTCGATGATTTTTTAGAATTGAAAGGATTTCAAACAATTTTTACTGTGTTAAAAGATTTTGAGAATTTTTTAACCAATTTATGGAATTTTATGAGATTTCAAAAGGTTTATATAGGATTTTTAGAGGATTTTAAATGTTGTCGTGGAAATGCGAGAAATTTCAAAGATTTCTAGAAATTTTAAAGGATTTAAAATATTGTCGTGGAATTTTCAGGAATTTTAAGAGGATTTTCTGCTTTTTAGAAGATATTGTGGACTTTTTAAGGATTTTATGCAATTCTAAGAGAGTTCTAATAATTTTATCAAATTTCAACGGATTTTTAAAAATTTTATGAAATTTTAAAGGTTTTCATGGAATTTTATAGGATTTTTAATCATTTTAATGGATTTGAAAGGATATAAAGGTTTTTAAAATGTTATCGTAGAATTTTAAGGAATTTTAGAAGAGTTTCACGAATTTTAACGAATTTCAAGAGATTTTTCTGACTTTTAAAATATTTCATGGAATTTGATGAGATTTCTAATGATTTAAAGGGATTGTAAATTTTAAGGAATTTCAAGCGGTTTCTAGGAATTTTTAGAGATTTTTACGAATTATTCACATGGATTCAAGAAATTTCTTATTTTCAAGAAATAAAATATTATATTAATATATAATTATATTATATTAATTGCCTGATCACTGGACACCCTGATCAGTCAAATTTAGCCAAATTAATAAAACGAAATAAAATAAAATACAAGAGATCTAGGGTAAAATCTAATCGAACGTTAGTTTTTTCTCGGGACAGATTTTAAAATGTTATAAATATTAACCAAATTAATTAAACTTTAGGGATTCCATATTGATTCTACTTCACGGATTGATAGTCCTTACTTAGCCCAGATTTTAATAAAAATTCCAGGACAAATCGCTAAAAGGATATTTTAAAATCCTTAATATTAATGGAACAAAGGAACAAAGCTAAGAGTATTTATACTGTTTTTTTCTGCAAAAATGTTACAATTTCTCTGAATATTTTAAAGCATGATTTTATAGTACCTTGCCTATCGCGATATATTAAGTCCGTTTTCGATTACATTTGTTACTCGTTAACCGATATTAGCTCAGGCCAACTCTGCAGCAGATAGTACATCAGAAATCTCCAAGCCGCAATTTGTCTGTTTGAAAATATTTGACTTTGAAAAGAGATTTGAATAAATTTGCTAGATGCAACGGGCTTCAGAGTACACCTGGCACGTACCTGAGAAGCCTAGTTGAATGCCAGAAAGGTGTTCGAAAATCAGGGCGTTTCCGCTTCTTCCACCGGGCCAATGAAATTAATCGACGTACCGGTGATTTTCAACAAGTAGTAACTTGGAGTTCACCCTCATTGCGAATCGGAATCTTTACTCGCGTAACACGCGCAAGTAAAGGCAAATAAGGCGAACGCACGTGCTGACAAAGCAAAGTGTTGCGAAGCTCGTATCGGTGGTTAAATTCTGGATTCTGGTTTTCGCGCACCCGATGCTCCCTGAGTCAAAGGCGAGGGGGAATTAGTGGTCTATTCAATTATTGTAATTTACTTCTCAAACACAAACAGAGCGGCACGCCGTCCCTGACTGGCTGGATACACAATTCTGCGGGAAGTAGGGGGAGAATTTTCGTTAAGCAGAAGCATACGTGTTATGTGGTTTCAACTGAACACGCGTTCGAAACACGCTTCTATGTTTGAGTCGCGAACTTGGGATTCCATTTGTTTGCAGAAAGCGGGGTTGATTAAATGACGACGATGAATAGAGTTCATTTCATCCAACTGATGAACAGATTATTAATTCTGACAGGCTCAAAACAGTCAGCTGGATTAGGTGGTTAACAAGAGCAATAGGATTACTTCTGCAAAAACATTTTATAGAATCGTCATTTCCAAGATTTCTGATAAATGCTTTCATGCCATGGAAATTCATCTTTCAGAGGAGACGACGATTCCATGTACAATCTTTTCCACCGTTAGGAGTCGATAACAATTTATCAATGCCCATCACTCTCTCGAACGTTCCGAGTATTTTCCCGTTTACGCAATCGCATTTTTAAGGAAATTGTGTCATTAAATGAAATCCACCCACATGTGGATCTTTTTCACCATTAGAGATTTTTAAACTTCTAGAAATGACGACAGGTAAAAAATGTAAATTTGGTTGACCGTGTAATTGTTCTGATTGGATAATGATCACCTGAATCAATCACCCAGTCATTGCTTGTTAAGCGTGCCCAACTATACTCTCGACTCTTTTTCTATCGAAGCTACTGTCATTACCAGAGAACAGGTTTGTCTGTAATTCTTCAGCTCAGTTGCGAAATTCGCAACGAAATATGTGGTGCGACAAGTAGACAAGTTCAAGGCCAAGACACTTATTGTTGTTATCATTATTATCCTCTTATAATGTGTATTCTTTCTGCGCAATATTTTTTGGATCCGAAATGTTTTTCCGCGTAGGATAGTCAGTTGGTCCATGTCCAGTTTATGCGTAGTTTTCAGACTCTTGCGTATTGTACATAACTCGTAGAAGCTGTGAGTTGTGGGCAGACTGGTAGAAAAATCCGAGAAAGAAAGAGATATAGTTGCTGTATGTAAAAGAGGGAGAAAGGGAGTGAGAGAAATGGCAATATAGAGAGGACTAAGAAAAAAAGAGAGGAAAAAGGAGAGACAGAGAGCGAGGTTGAGGTTGAGGCGAGCAAGCTTCGAGCCACGCATGATACTCCACGCAACACACGTCCACATATGTGCACACAACACAGACAACATACAACTAGCAGTCAGCCGCCATTGCGCCGAAGATTCGTTCCAACTTCCAAGTATTCGTTATTTGTTTGCTCGACACTTTTTCGTGGACGGTTTCACTATTTCTGCGGTTCTTCTTCTGCAGTACAATCAAAATTGTTCAGCAGAAGAGTTTGAAAACCGCCTGCTTTTCCCGTTGAATTTAGATCAATGTAGATGAATAATTTCGCTCATAGTAATCGTGACGTATCAAAAAATAAAAAAGCAAGCATGACGCAGACATTTGGAGAACATGAATTGGAGTGCACTTTAACCCATATTCCTCTTTCCTCTCTCTCTCTCTGTCTCGATAACGGATAAACGAGATAATTCTTGCTGGACCTTCGTATGAATGAAACCCACCCAGGTCTCGATTCTCTATCCTTCTTTCTCCGGCCCCACCTCTCTTCTTCTCGAATAAAATTGAAAACCGGGACCGACTACACAATACAATACAAGATACAAGTAAAGTTTCGATTTCCGGTTTGTAAAGAGCTGAGAGTGATTGGCAGAGTTTGGGATAAAAAGAAAGTCAAGTGTCACCACACTCTCGGCCAATTACCTCCAATATTGTGACGCGGATTAGCGTCACGGTGTGTCTGGATTTGCATCGTATTTGCATAATTCTGGTTGCACCTCGTGCTCACTCTGGTGGATCGGCAATCAGGATGACGTCACTTGGGGGCGAAGAAATTCGTACAGGGTCGACCCACGACCACGATTCGAATAACTGGCGACTTGACTGTCTTCTTCTCGTGAGTCAAGAGTCAAGAAGAGAGAAGAGAGAGGTAAGGAAGGACTCAAGATTCAAGACTGAAAGAAGCAAGAGTTCTCTATAGGGCCCGTGCGGCCCACGCGCTCACTCGTTCGCTGTTCGTTGGGCCCTGCGAGAGCCGTCGCTGTCGGCTTGGGTCGCACAACTGGTTTTTTAAACGCAGCCAACGACGATGGCTACACTTCATTCTTCTCTTTCCTTTTTTACTGTTCTTTATAATCGCCAGTCCGTATACTCCGGGGACCGGACCCAAGCTCGCTCACCCGATGGTGCGGGACGCGGGTCTCTAGCCGCGAGCATTCCCCGGCGCTACACCGGCAATCGGCATTCTTAGCCTCTACACGTTCAGCCTATGCGAAACACCATAGTCAAGCGGAAATGCCTCTGAATCCGCAGACAATCAGGACGTCTATCGATGAGTTGAAATTTTAAATCAGGATGATGCCAGAAAATATTATCAGAAAAATATTTTCGTTGAATTGAAGATTTAAATCGTATCATCAAAAAAAGAAGGTTTAAATTCTTTTATACGTTCGACTCTTACGTTAGGTTATTTTTTGGGTATGGTCTGAAGTTGCCGCGATACGTTTCACTTAATTCCATAAACATATAAGAATAGACTGCGTGAGTAGTGGAGCTGGTGCGTAAGTGGGGACGATAGCGCAATATCGTTTACATGATAATAAATGCTATTGCGCACGCGTGTCGAGAAAGATAGAGACATGCTATGCAGCTTTCTCTTTCTATTCCGCTATCGGTTCTTCTATGCCTCTCATGCAGTCTATTCTTCTATGTCTATGCTTAAGTCACTTTGAAGATTTGAATCCAATTATGCCACGTATTATTCCTAGATCGTAGAAAATGTTTAGTACTTGACTTAGAAGTATTTGGTGAAGAGGTCCTTCTTCCATCCCTTGTGTCCTGCCAGATCTAAGAGTGGAAGGGTTGATGAATGATGGGCGGCCAGTGGAGACTCGGTTAAAGTTATCTTGGTAATCTGAGAGTGGTCCCACTGTCTTATGGCGGTTTTTTTTTCAGTGTTCCTACTTGGCAAGGTCGAGGTCAAGATAGCTATAAGTGTTAAGCTGAAAAGCAGAGTGGGTCAGGTCGGTTGCATCAGAGATAGAGAGAGCCACCAACTATGGTTCTTGAAGTTCCAGACGCAGGCGATGCAATGTCCTCTTCTGTGTCCACTGTAGGGTTTACCAGTTTACCTGGTAAACGGTGCCTTTTGCGGTTTCAAGTCCGAGGCCTTGACCCACTCTTGCAGGCCATATTCCCGCTCCCTGGTCCCCAGAAAACACGTCTTCAGAGAACCTGACTAAAGACAAATTAACCATGGTGTTGCACATATTCCTTTTGTTTAACATTTTCTCGGAAACTTTCTAGTTCTGTTAGTTATTTTTTTATAAATCTACTCGAATATGTTCTAATAAAATAAATTGACAATTTTCAAATAATATAGAATATTTTTTAAGTATGATGGGAAGAAATAAGGAGCGACATCTATGAATTTGGTGTTGAAAATTTATTTGAGAATAATCGGTAAGTCAAATAACAACCCTTCATTTAAAGAAAAAAAGTAACCCTTGCCAGGTTTTACCCCTTCGATCTCTTCAGGTAAAGGTGTGAGGGCACCTGGAAATAAAATCTTGCTGGTACTGCAGGATGCTGTAAATTGACTCTTTTTATTTGGTAATAAAAAATGATGTTATTTTCGCAGGGCAGGAAGTAACGTTTGATAAGTAAAGTGTATCCTGAGCCTTTGATTGACAATGGGTGAATATAAAAGACCATGATTTGGTTCAAGTTGAATCATTATAATCGAAAAATCATCGGTCATGCTCTTGCCAGACGACTTTCGGAAAGGTTAGACGGGTTTTCGCTACCCGTTAGTCGACATCGTGCAGAGGAAGGCGGACCCGGCTTTAGATTTTAAGGCGATTACAAGTCGCATTTGACCCGCGTCCGACCGGTTCATTAGATCTCTCGAAATGAAAAACAATGTGACCTCGTATTCTTTTTTCCAACTCGGACAGCCACTAAAGTCTTTCAATTCGGATCGTAAATCCAAATTGAAAGGAAATAAAGCCAGCTTCCATATGAAAATAATAAAGAATTTGATAAAGACAAGTTAATGAATAAAAAAGGAGATCGATAAAGGATATTATTTCCTCGTGGGACAAGACACAGGCCCTTGTAAAGCGGACTTTACGCCAGCCACGTTGCCAGCTGAACCATCCTATGGCTCGACAACAGGAATGTTGTGTGTTAAAATGCCTCTGCAAGCGTGTGTTCAAATCATGTGTCCTGTCTGATATGTGTGAGTGTATATAAATTTACATGCGTGTGTTTTTGTGTCTATGAATGTGTGTTTGTGCTTCTCGTGCCTCGGGCCCAGCATCACCTGTCTCCACTCGCCCCTTCCGTCACCCTTTTCTTATCCTTACCCTCCTGTCGAGCCCAAAACATTCGAGAATTTCAATACCGAGGATCATCCGCATCTCTGCCCATGAATCGATTCACTTCCTCAATATTAGCTTTCAATAAAAGAAATTGGTCTCTACAAATGTCAAGCACATCGTTTGTGTTACTAAATAGACACCTATGGACATCAATTAAGTGGCATGACAAATTTGAATAAAATGAATGGATGATGATGCATATGTAAATAGCTGAATAGTATTTAAATGAGGAATAAGTAGTCTTTAATAGATTGTTTGTTTTGATTTGTGTATCATTTCTGGGATTGAATTTCATTATTTCTTACTACTATCTGTTACTTACAGATTTACAAAAAAAAAAAAAATGTTTGAAGACACACGTTGTTTCCACTTCATATCGCTGAAATATTACAAATATTCTATTTTAAGAAGCAAATTCACTTTTGCTGCTTTAAAACGTTTCAATGGCCCTTGAGGACAAACGGATCTGACTCATGAGAAACTTCGCGCATAAATTTCTCGATTGCCATGTTTACACCGTTAAGGGATTCATCGACGCCGAGCTTAATGTATCACTCACTCGCAGCAGGAACGACTCACTCGGCCGAGATCAATTACTCTATCGCTATTGAATAATAGCGATTGTACTATTATGTACAATGAGAGAGCGCGTTAGTCTAGGTTTATGCATATCGTTTAGGTTTATTCATACGTTTAGGTTTATTCATATGTTTAGGCTTATTCATACATTTACGTTTACGCACTCGTACCTATAATAGAATCTATGAAACTTGACTTATCTCTTTATATCTTGCTCTCTCCCTCTCTCACTCTCTCACTCTCTTCTTTCTCTTGATTCTCTCTTTTTCTCGTTGTAACAAGCTTGGTTGCGTTATGGCGGCGCATGTATAAAGTTGCCATCGTGCATTCGTCCGTGTTCATTCATAGGGACTCAGTGAATGGCGTGTCGAGTGCCGTATAGTACATGCAGTAGGTATAGCCTCTTCCAGTCGGCCCATTCGTTTCACCTTTCTTTGTCCCTTTTCGGTTATAAACAAAAGTGCATTTAATGTAACGTCTCGACTACATAACGGTTACATGCAGCTGAAACTTCCGGCCTTTTTCAATCTTAGGATATTAGCAAACTATCGGAAACCACACGTTGAAAATAAAAATAGTCTTTACATCATATGAAGCTCTTTAAACAGAATTATAATAGAACATATTATAAACAGAACTATAATGGTTCTAAAGAACTATTTCAAAATTACATAATTGAGGTGATAATGTACGTCCGAGCACCCACGAGTTTTCCTGTACGGAGGTAATACCCGAGAATTAATTCTTGTGTAATTTTTCACGTATGCTTTTACAGTAAAGTTCTTATGAGCCGACGGACGAAGAAAAGCGACTGTTTCACGTTCAACGTTTAAAAGCTGACGTCATCCAACTTAGCCACACAAAATTTTTCTTCTTTTTTAATTATTATTGTTTTTTTTTTTTGCTTTTTTTTGTGCAACTTCTTTGTCAAGCTGGTGCACGTATAAAGCAGTTCTCTGTCATTTTTTGTGATCCTTTACGACCAACTGACGTCACTACTGACAAATAGATCCTATGTTATTTGTCAGCAAAAAATATTTATGCTTATACTTGTACAGAGAGAATTTCCACGAAAAATCAGGAAATTCCTTATTATTACAAGAAAATTCTACTAACAGTCAATCCAATTGGAAACAGGGTGTTTAGTGATCAGGCAATTTGAATTTTCCGGGTTTTTCCCGGTTTTCTCTCGGTCTTTCCAGTCTTTTCTCGGTCAAACTTTTTTCCTGTAAGACACTTATTTCACGAAAACCTTCGAAATGTCTGAAAATTTGTAAGAATAATATAATTAGGAGATATAAGATATTATAATATAATATAATTATATACTAATACAATATCTTATTTCTTGAAAATAAGAAATCTCATCGAATTCCATGAAATATTTTAAAAGTCAGAAAAATCTCTTGAAATCCGTTAAAATTTGTGAAACCTTAATATCCTTTCAAATCCGTTAAAATGATTAGAAATCCCATACAATTCCATGAAATCCTTTAAAATTTCAAAAAATCTTTAAAAATCTCTTGAAATCCAATAAAATTATTAAAAATCTCATAAAATTTCACAAAATCCGTAAAAAGTACAAATATCTTTTAAAAACGAAGAAAATTCTCTTCAAATTCCTGAAAATTCCACGACAATATTTTAAATCCCTTAAAATTTCGAGAAATTTTTGAAATTTCTCGAAATTCCACGAAAACATTTAAAATCCTCTAAAAATCCTATACAAACCTTTTGAAATCTCATAAAATTCCATAAAATCGTTAAAAATTTCTCAAAATCTTTTAAAACAGAAAAATCGTTTGAAATCCTTCCGAATTTTACGACAACCTTCGAAATCCTTTTAAATTCTACAAAACCTTTTAAAAATCAGAAAAATCCCTTGAAATCACTTAAAATTATTAAATATCTCATAAAATTGCATAAAATCTTTAAAGATTACATAATATTTTGTTTAAATCATGAAAATCTCTGGAATTACTTTTAAATTCCTGGAAATTCCCCGACAACATTTAAAATTCCTTGAAATTTCTCTCTCAAAAAAAGTAGTATAACGAGTATAAAAAGTAGTATATTTTCTCAAAATTCTTGCAAATATTTTTGTAGAAAACTTGATTGACTTTTGATGACTTGAAGCTGTAAAAAGTAAAACAAAATAATCGAGCGCGTGTTTGTTTGCTAATTATGAAATAAAAAGAAGATAAAGTAGAGAAAAGTCAAATTTTTCAATAACATACCAAAAATTTACGGTCCTAAATGAAATTCCCGGGCTTTTCCCGGTTTTTTCCCTGTCAAATGAAATTCTCGAGTTTTTCCCGGTTTCTCGGTCCGGTAGATACTCTAGGAAAACCGCTTGAAGAATGCAACTCCCGAGAATCTAATTCTAAGTATCCCTTGAAGGTAGATTCCATCAGAAGGCAAGTTTGCGTGTGAGAAATCGGTCATTGCAGTTTTCTGACGAAATTATAACGTCATTGCGTGGCTCCGACAAGGACGAAGCGACGACGGACAGGCGAACCGCCAGCACGCGTCTCCGAGGGAAGAGAGATGCAAAATAAAGAGGGAAGTTGTGAAGATGTTCTCTCATAGCACTGCAGTTGTTGCTTGCGGTTTGCGGCTAACCAAATCGAAGGTCCTTAGCTGGCGTCTATGCGTGACTCTGGTTAATTTTTGCATCATGATACTTATACCCCAGAGCTATGCACGCGCTTAGATATCAGCGATCAATGTTGCAACAAGGGCAAGTACGCAATTTTAATGACGCCACTTAGTTGCTGATCTATCCTGCCGGAAACCGGTACTTGGACCATAAAAGTAAAAAAAAAAAAAAATATATATATATATATATATATATATAAATCTGCTCCGGTACACAGGCTATAATATTTTGATCAACGAGATGTTCCTGGAAGATCCTTCACAATATTCTTCACCCTGGGTCAAAATCATCATATAAGCTACCCCCTCTTCGAATTTCGGAGAGAAGACATCTGATGATTATAGTGAGAGTGATTTTCCCTCTCCCCTAATGATGTAATGACATATGTAAGAACAGAGGACATTCTAAACAATTCCCAAGCTGCCAGACCACATCTTACGAAATGCACAATCCGATCGAATTCCTCACATAATTTTTCTTCCTCCTTATAATTCTACGTTTGGTCTTTCCACCTGTCAGACTTGACTAACCATTCGATTTTCTAATATTTTTTATTGATCAACTTACAACTATTCTTGATGAAAGTTAAGTTCTTAAAATTCTGTGAATGGCGCATGAGCGTCTACAGTGAAGCGTTGCGCAAACGTTTCGTAGACCAGCCGTAGACTTAGTTCTTTCTTTCGCAAAACACTTTAAAGTTCTTGACTTCATTTTGAAGATGAAATGTCAAAGATCGTAGTGCGAGAAAATGATTAAAAATTCAGATTTTGAGTTAAAAATGAATCGCAATATGTCACCTGAAACGGGACCAAGTTGAACTTGAATCAAGGACGTGTGAATCGCGGCTAACGAGAACACATGAACACAACTCGTGAGGTTTCGTAACGCAACCTCTAAGGTGGAATGCGTTTAACGTTTAACGCCTACGGGACGCCTCTATAGCCGTTCCAGAACCTTGAGGAAAAGCGTTGCAACACGATCCTTTGAATCTCGGCTGACTGCCAAGTTAAAGGCACTCTACTCGAAGCGCGTGTACTTACCTGTCCGTACACCTCTCACGCCTTTTTTTTTCCCCCTATCCTTTTACCTCGTATCGCTTTAGCCACGGCAGGAAAACATTTTCTTCCCACCCGCCCTGCGCATTTGCTTGCTGAAAACAAATCTCACTAAAGACTAAAAGATTCTTGTTCAGATAGACCTCTCTAGTCTCTAGTCCCTAACTCTAGAGTCTCTGGATGGTTCAATTATGCCGAGTCGAAGGAAATAATTGAAAAATTGGATAAACTGCGATTACGATGAGTTATAATACATCGCTGATCGGCGCCTGACGATAGCCAAGTTCAAGATGCATTGACTAATGACGCATTCACTGAATCAGCGAGCGTTTTGCGCGAAGGATTTATGGAAGAGAAAGGGAATTGAAGACGTGTTTTGTAATCGCTTCCGGAACCATGATGCTGAGATTAAATCGTTAAGTGATTATTCCTCTTGTCTTAACGATATTTATTGTAAGATATTATAACGGTTGTTATGTAATTTGAAATACTCAGATTATAGAAGATAAAACGGCGAAAGATAAGTATCCTGGAGATACTTCAGGGAATTTCAAACTATGAAATTTCAAATTATTTTTGATTGAAGGAAAAGGAAACTTTCTGTTGACAATGGTGAGAATCCAGAATTGGAATGTTTGAAACATTATTTACCTTTATTTTATCGTGAAGGTGGCATAGGTTCTGGGGCCCCTTTTTTCTCCCGATTTTCTCTTAGCTCGATTTATCGTCTCTCATCCTATCGAAGTAGGTAGAGCGGGTAGCCGTACGGGGAATCAGAAGGAGAAAGATCTTCTATTTGTTAGGGTTTAGAGGATCGTCGGCTTCTAAAGTCTAAACGCGGCCCTCTTATAAAGCCTCTGGACCCAATACATTGGGCCCCATCGGACACATGAAAGCCAAAAGCCGAAAGCTGTCGTTGATCTAGTGCCGTAGCGAGCGGTTAACTAGGGCCCGATACTCTCGGATAAGGGCCCTGGATCGACGCTCGCGATTCGTGAACTGACCGAAACACAAGCCTCATCCATTATATCCACCTACCGGACATCGTGTAGTTTCAGTGGAGACCGGCTACCGTCCGCCCCCCTTGTCAGTTCATTTCCAGATCCAAACCTATAAGGGTGGACATTCACGACTTTCAGTTGCTGCCCTTTTGTCTCTCGCTAGATTCCTTTCCAAAAGAATAGCTTCTGGAATGCTTCTAAAAAAAAGAAAAGTAAATCCACTCCTTCCAACACAAATCTGAGCACTGCATCTGGTGGCCTTAGGACACTTTCTGGGAGATGTACAATTGCTAAAAAGTAACCCTGTTGGAAGTAAAGAGATAGAAATCATATCCCTTTCTATCTCCTTCTATCTTAAAGATAGAAAGGGATAAAGATTGTTTATCCCTTTCTATCTCTCATCTATCCCCGTCTATTTCCTTTTATCTCCAAATCAATCGATACTACGCTTATCTCTTTGAATCTCCTTTGTTCTATCACATTCTATTTCTTGTCTATCTCCGCCTATCTCTTTCTATTCCCTTCTCAATCCACATCAACGTCTATCTCTTTCTATCTCCACTTCTCTATCTCCTTTCCTCTCTTTCTATCTCTGTATATACTTGTCTATACCTTTTTATCTCCTCTTCAGTCTCAATTCGCTTTTATCTCTTTTAATCTCCAGTTCTCTATCTCTTTTTATTTCCATTTAAATCAACATCTTCATCTTTCAATTTCCTCTTCTCTATCTCTTTCTACCACCATCTCAATCCATATCAATGCCTATCTGTTTCAAACCCCACTTCTCTATTTCTTTCTATATCTGTGTATATTTACCTATCCGTTTCTATCTCCTTATCAATCTCAATTCGCTTCAGTCTCTTTCAATCTCCAGTAATCTATCCCTTTCTATTTCCATCTCAATCCACATCCACGCCTATCTCTTTGAATTCATACTTCTCTGTCTCTATCCATCTCTCGCCCAACACAGCCTATCTCTTGCTATCTCTTTATTACTCAAAATATCTTTCATCTCCTTCAATCCACACTTCTCTATTCTTTCCTATCTTTCACCTATTCTTGTCTATTTCTTTTTATCTCCTACCTCTTTCAATTTCGATTTCTTTATTTTTTTCTATCTCGCCTATTCTTATATATCCCATTCTATCTCCTTATCAATTTGAATTCATTCCTATCTTTCTCAATCCTCACTTTTCTACTCCTTCATATCTTCCGCCTATTCTTGTCTATCCCTTTCTATTTCTTTATCAAACTCAATTCTTCCCTAACTCTTTCAATTCCTACATTTCTATTCCTTTCTCTCTTCTGTCAATTCTCGTGTTTACCTTTCTATCATCTTATCAATCAAAATTCGCTTCTATCTCTTTCAATCGTCACGTCTCTATTCCTTCCTATCTTTCGCCTATTCTTGTCTATTCTTGTCAATCTCAATTTTCTTCAATCTCTTTCAATCTCCCCTTTTCTATTCCTTCATATCTCATGCCTATTCTTGTCTTTCCCTTTTTATTTCCTTATCAAACTCAATTCTTTACTAACTCTTTCAATTCCTTCTTTTCTATTTCTTTTTATCTCCTACCTCTTTCAATCACCATTTCTTTATTCTTTCCTATCTCGCCTATTCTTATCTATCCCTTTCTATCTTCTATCAATTTGAATTAATTTCTATCATTTTCAATCCTCACTTCTCTATCTCTTTCTAACTTTTATCTATTCCCTTCTATATCTTTCTATACCTGTTAATACCTTTCTACCACCTTTTCAATCTCAATTCATTCTTATCTGTTTCAATTCCCACTTCTCTATTCCTTCATATCTTTCGCCTATTCTTGTCTATTCCTTTCTATTTCTTTCTCAAACTCAATTCCTTCCTGACTTTTCAATTCCTACTTCTCTATTCCATTCTATCTCATGCCAATTCTCGTCTTTACCTTTCTATCATCTTATCAATCAAAATTCGCTCCTATCTCTTTTAATCCTCACTTTTTTATCCCTTTCAATCTTTCGCCGATCCCAATCTGTTTCTTTCTATCTCTTAATTACTCAACAATGCTCTTATCTCTTTCAATCTCTAGTTCTCTGTCCGTTTCTACTTCAATCTCAATTCACATTCACGTCTATCTATTTCAATCCCCACTTCTCTATTCTTTCATATCTGATGCCTATTCTTCTCTATCCCTTTTTATTTCCTTATCAATCTCAATTCCTTCCTAACTCTTTCAAATCCTACCTTTCTATTCCTTTTTATCTTTCTATCTTTTATCTATCCCCTTCTATCTCTTTCTACCTCTTTGCCAATCACCGTTCTCTCCTATTTCTTTCAATCCTCTTCTCTCTATACTTTTCTATCTCCTTTTCAATCTTAATTCGCTTGTATCTCTTTTAATCTCCAGTTCTCTATTCTTCTATTCTAGAAATAGATATACGGGGATAGAAAAGAGGAGATTCAAAGGAATAAACGTGGAAGAGTGATATTGGTTTTTACACAATGGGGATACAATGTTGGATAGGAAGAGATAGCGTTTTGGGAATGCAAAATGGATACTTGGAAGAGATAGAAAAGTTCTATCTCTTTCTATCTCTTTTTATCTCTTTACTTCTAGCCAAGAAACTCTCCTGAATGAATTAAGTATAGGTGTAAACGTTGACTCAAAATACAAAAAAAATCCGATTTATGAGCAAATATTCGACGACAGCAATCTAGTAATTTAGATCTTGATGATCAAGTAATATTTAAAGTCTAGTATTCTATTATTGCACTGACTCTGCGCTTTCGTGAAACATGCAAATTAAGAGTCACATTCAGAGATAACTTTTGAATGGACAACCGGTAATTTCAATGCTAAATTATGAGTAAAAGTGTAAATTTCTTGTTTATGGATTCAGGGATAAGCATAAATTGGCACCTCTTCACTTTGGAGGCTGTTGAAGAGTTGAATAAAACAAAATTGAAAATTTCGCATCTCGATTCAACGTCAATGATGTCGACATTTTGGCAAGCAAGGCATTAAATTCTGTCCAGAAATTCTTACCGAGTGTTACGGCCGAACGCGTCGGGAACGTCCAAGGAGTAAGCAAACTGAAACAACTTCGACTTGATTGCGTAATTCCGCGCACGACGAAGTCAAGCGGGATCGCAGTCCAGTCCATTTATATACCTACACGAAGCCGTCTTTTTTTCCTTTTGGCATTTATCCGTAATATACTTCCGATTGGCAAATGCGGCTTTTTCAAGATTCCTGGATCTGATAAGAACACCGGTCCTCCAGATAGAGCATTGGAAATTTCCTACCTTGGACTGGCTTGTACTTAGGCTTGAAACTCGCAAGAGACTTTGCAAAACATATAAATGTCTTTTAGTTCATTTTTCGATCTGCAAGGGACGTTAATAAGAAAATTAAAGGAATATCGCGAGTAAATTTTATCATAAACAAAGAACGAACGCGCGCTCTGCGCGTGCATTTGCTTTTTTTGCAATATTATATATAATTTATTATATTTTATTTCTCTGATCTCTTAAAATTTATAATGAGCGTCATGAAAATCTCTAAAGATTCCAAGAAACCTTTGAAAACCTGTGAAATCGCTTAAAATTCGTGAAAATCTCTTAAAATTTTCAAAAACTTCTTAAGATTCATTTAAATTCAATGATAACAATTCAAATCCCTTTATATCCTTTAAAGTCAATTAAAAGTATTAGAAATATCTTCAAATTCCATGAAATCCTTAAAAATTCAAGACAAATTTTCAAACTCATAAATCTTCTGAAATCCACGATAAAATTGATGAAAATCTCTTAAAAATCACAAAAAAAATTCTTGATTTAAGTTTAAAATCTCTTTTAGATATTTTATATCCCTTAAAAATATTACATAGAAATATTATAAAATTCTATGAAATCCTTTAAAATTCTCACAAAATCATTTAAATATCAGAAAAATCTCTCGAAATTACTTAAAATTATTAGAAATATCGAAAAATTACAAAAAATTTCTCGCAATTTTTAGAAATCTTTTAGAATACTCCTTCAAACCATCTTAAATTCCTCAAAATTTCACAAAAACTTTAAAAATCGCTTGAATTCGTCGAAATCTTTTTAAATTCTTTAAAAACTCCTAAAAATCTTTATAATTTAAAAATTTTTAGAATCCCCTTAAAATTTCTTAAAATTGCATGAATTCCTTTAAATTTTCACGAAATATCCTGAAATCTCGTAAAATACTACGAAAAGTTTCAAAATCATAAATCTTTTGAAATCCACGTTAAAATTTATGAAAATCTCTAAAAATTCCTAGAAACCTATTGAAATTTCTTCACATTTAAAATCCCTTAAAATCATTAAAAATCTTATCAAATTCCATGAAATCCTTTAAAATTGTACAAACTCTTTTAAAAATCAGAAAAATCTCTTGAAATGCTTTTATGTAAATTATTCGAAATATCATAAAACTCCATCAGATCCATAGAAATTCCATAATATCTTTTAAAAATCGAAGAATTTCTTGAAAACGCTTTAAAAAATTCACAACTTTTTGAAGGCCTTTAAAATTTGACGAATTTCACAAAATCCTTTAAAAATCATAAAAAACTTTTGAAATTCCTGAATAAAATTCTCTATAAAGTTTTAAAATCCTTATTTAAATCCCACAAAATACATATTTTAAAAAGTAATAAAAGTACCATGAAGTCCGATTGAAATCTGATCAAACTCGTGAAAAATTCTAAAAATGCCCAGAAACCTCTTGAAATTCATTAAAATTCTACGATAATATTTAAAATCCCATTATCTCCCATGAAATCATTAAAAATTCCATAAAATTCTCTTAAAATTCCTAGATTTTCAATGTATTTCGAGTTTAGACTCATGACAAAATGATTATTAACGAAACGAAAAATCAGGAGTGCGGAATATGCGTTATGATATTTCGGCTTCGACTCAATCATCTTTTTAAAATAGAGATTAGGAATCTCTTAATAAGACCATCATCAAGATTACCGAAAATAGGATTTAATCTAAGTTCCCTAGTTCTTTGTGAGTCAGTTGACAATTTAATAGATATCTAACGACGTATAAGATATTAGATGAGAAAATATTCCTTATTGAATCTGCATGGCATGTTTCTACGTAGTTTCGTGATTTCACGGAAAAAACACGACACGTGTAACGCCCCCGCGGCTGTTGGTACATCCAGGCTTCCGGCAGGTCGTCATTGAAAGTGCGAATTATTGTTGATCGTGATGACCTTATGGTTCTCCTCAGACTCTTCAGTAGCCACTCGATTGAGACAACGGACCTTTGACGTATGTTGCCAAGACCTGTCTAAAACAACCAATCAATTTATGTTTCAAGGTCAGTCTTTAGTTTTCCTCTATCAAAAAATTATTCATTAGTCATGCAATCACTTTTAAGAATCTTTGAATGGATACTTTGAGTACTTTGAAAAATGTTTGAATTGATACTTTTAGTACCCACAAATATCCCAGTGGACACGAGGACATCAATCTCTTTGGTACTTCAGGAAAAGTCACTTATTTAAAAATTCAAACTTAAGGACAGTATTCCTAAACCTAAGTAATTGAAGATGAGCAGAACAGCAGAGATGGTAAAGAATTTGACCTGTGGTGTAGGTTGGCTATCGAGAAGTACCGCTAAAGGGACAATGTGTTTCCGAGGTGGCTAAGGTCGATGTTGACCCCAAAGTACCACGACCGATCGTCTCCAACATAATGGCTTGAACGCATGTGTATACCGCTGGCCTTATATGCGTTTCTACCATCTACCCAACTCATGAATGTCTCGTGCACTCGCTGAGCTGAGGCGAGTCAAGCCATTCATTAGAGCGAGTTCGAAGAGTAAGAGCAAAGAGCGAGAGCGTGCCCATTACGAATGCATTGGATAATAACGCGTTGCGGCACGAGCCCAGGCTCTAAAGAGTCTAAAGGGTCGCAGAAGGTGGATCATCATCATCGACAATCACTACTCTACCCTGACAACAGAACCTTCCCTCAGTCGATGATTATCTTCTAGTTTCCACTGCCTGGCTTGAAGATCATGCTTGTTGTGTAATGTATTCAATTAGGTGCCTGATTGGATAATTGGAATGGTTCAGTCTTGGAAAAGAATTGCATTTGAAAAAAGAATTGAATTTAAAGATCAACATTTCTTCTCTCTTCTTCTTCTTCTTCTTCTTCTTCTTCTTCTTTTTCTTCTTCTTCTTCTTCCCAAGTTCAAGATTTTTCATTCGAATAGACCACACACGTGTTGGATGGGAATTTGGTGTGAGAATTTCGAGTAGGGAATACAAACGCGAGTCTGTCTATCGAATGAGGCCCATCGCCTCGGGAATATATACCGAGCCACTTGTATATGCAACATTGCGTCAAACCTTGTGTTTGTTTTATTAATGCGAACTGGCCTTCGGGCTTTTGACCGTTCCCGGTTCTCTCAAATACTCACAGGTGCCCTTTTGATATTGTTCACAACGCAAAACTTCCATCAGTTTCGATCCTTGATACAATTCTGATCGAATTGTATATTTCAATTGTAAATGACGAAAGATGGATATAGTTCCGAATAGTGGTTATGGCCGATTTAGTTGAAACTTCGTATGTTTATTTATTTTGATGCGCTGATTACGTAAATCATAGTGAAAATGGGCGGAAATTTGAATTTAATGAGAAAAACCATGAAAACCCCCATAAAATCATAGTTTTTTGCGATTATCTCAGCCAATATGCAAAATTAAAAAAAAATATTTTCAACAAAAGTTGTAGATCTCTTCGAAATACACATTTTTTGTTTCAAACATTTTTTTCTGTGAGTGATAGTTTCCGAGAAAATCAATTATACAAAGATTACAATCGTATCTCCATTAGATTTGGTTTGGTACCTATAATTGCGCTTTTCACCCTTTACCATTCCTTTTAACATTCTTTGAAACGATGTATACTTACGTACTTTGATGTGCTGATTACGAAAATTATAGTGAAAATTGGCGGAAATTTGAATTTAATGAGAAAAACCATGAACACCCCATAAAATTATAGTTTTTTGCGATTATCTCAACCAATATGCAAAATTAAAAAAAAATATTTTAACCAAAAGTTGTAGATCACATTAAAATACACATTTTTTATTCAAAACAATTTTTTCTGCAAGTGATAGTTTTAGAGAAAATAAAATATATCGATTTTTATTTATAAAAAACATATATACCATGGTTCTTCACATTCTAAATGGAAATCAATGTAAAAGAAAATTATTATAAAGAAAATGGTAAAGGAAAATAACAAAGGGAATGGTAAAGGGAAATGGCAAAGGGACTGGTAAAGGGAATGTTAAATGGAATTGGTAAAGGGAATGGCACTGGGAATAACAAAGGGGAGTGATAAAGGGAATGGGAAAGGGAATGACAAACCGATAAAGGGTTAATGGGAAATGGCAAAGGGAATGTTAATGGGAAATGGCAAAGGGAATGGTAAAGGGAAATGGCAAAGGGAATGGCAAAGGGAACGGCAAAGGGCATGGTAAAGGGAAATGGCAAAGGAAAATCGCAAAGGGAATGAAAAAGGGGAGTGAAAAAGGCAATGGGAAAGAGAAATGACAAAGGGATATGGCAAAAGGAAGAGGTAAAGTGAATGAAACAGGGAAATGGTAAAGGCAAATGACAAAGGGAATAGTAAAGGTACATGAAAAATGGAATGGTAAAAGGAAAGGCAAAGGGAATGGTAAAGATAAATGACAAAGGGATATGGGTAAAGGGAATGGTAATGGGAATGTTAAAGGGAAATGACAATGGAAATGGCAAAGGAGTGGCAAAGGAAATGATAAGGGGAAATAGCAAAAGGAATGGTAAAGGGAAATCAAAGGAAATGATAAGGGGAAATAGCAAAGGGAATGGTAAAGGGAAATGGTAAAAGGAATGGTAAAGGTAAAAGGCAAAGGGAATGGTAACGGTACATGGAAAATGGAATGGGAAAAGGAATGGCAAAGGGCATGGTAAATGAAAATGGCAAAGGAAATTGCAAAGGAAAGTGACAAAAGGAATAGTAAAGGAAAATGGCAAAAGGAATGGCAAAGGGAATAGCAAAGGTAATGGTAAAGGGAATGGGAGAGAGAAATGACAAATAGATATGGAAAAGGGAATGGTAAAGGGAAATGGTAAAGGGAAATGACAAACGAAATGGGAAAGATAAATGACAAACGGATATGGCAAAAGGGAATGGTAAAGGGAATGTTAAATGGAATTGGCAAAGGGATTGGCAAAGGGAATGGCAAAGGGAATGGTAAAAGGAAATGGCAAAGGGAATAACAAAGAGAAGTGGTAAAGGGAATGGGAAAGAGAGATTACAAAGGGAAATGGCAAAGGGAATGGCAAAGGGAATGGTAAAAGGAAATGGCAAATGGAATGGAAAAAGAAAATGGCAAATGGGATAGTAAAGGGAATGGTAAAGAGTGAAAAGAATAATTATAGGTAACAAACCACTATTCGGAACTTCATCCAGAAAGATTGTCTGAGAAGTTGGCTTATTAAAGTTTTTTCAAGACTGGAAATTACAAAGATCGTAGGTAATCTTGTTTATAAACTATAAAGTAATAAGAGAAGGAAGTAACCAACGGTACCAAGTAGTCGTACAGAACAACAAACAAGTTTCTGTACGAGGTCCAGCAACTAGTTTCAGCTTCCTGTTTGATAAGCACCCTTTCAGCTCGAGGCTCGGCTATAATGTTGGTGAAGGTTATCAGTAAAAAATGAAACTCAAAGATCTCGTTTAGAGCAAGATTTCAGAGAAGATCGATATTCTTCGATGTTTCGCCTTTTGCTGAGATCATCTCGTGGAAATGTCAAGAGATTAAACTTGATGAATAGATCCTGTGGGACATTTAATCGGCTCTAGTCCGTTAACCACTTACCAATGATGAAATCCCAGGTTTTAAATAAATTATGTGGTATACAATATAAACCAATTATTTAGTGAGTATTATTATTATTATTATTTTTTTTTTTTTATTAGAACTAATAGAACATCTCCTTTTCTAAATTCTAGAAATTAAAACCGCTTTTTAAGATTCTTAGGCTTTTAAATTTGAAAATTAGGCTTTGAAAGTTTTGGCGAATCGAGTCCTGATTTCAGGGTCTGATAAGACAATCTGAGAAATCCAGGAGACAAGCTGCAGGTTTTTTTTTTTTCAGACGAAAGAATCACGTGTCAAGTCGCTCGTTTTCCAAGATATCTACGTGATTCTGGTTCTCTATATGACGCAACCGTCGCATAAAATCTCTTCGGTTTGCCAGGCAAATGTCACCTTTTCTGCTCTTTTCCCCGCTTGAATTTTTTCCACTTCTTCAAGAACTACTTATGAGAGAGAACTTGCCTATGAGAGAGGATCAGTAATAAATCAAAATTCTCATCATCATTCAAAATCTCGATTAGGTAATAATTAGATTCAATTTAAATTGAAAAACGGTGTTTCTTTTCGGAGATTCAGGAAGATACGTTCAAGAGTTTTCATACTAATCTTTGATCATCGGTTCTGAAAATTGTACAACTGCTTGTTATGGAGTGACACCACATTCTGAGTGACGTCGTCAAATGGAAGTTGCAACACATTACCAGCAACACGTAAGGCGATTATCCTTGACTACTTGCGTCTCATACCAACTTCGACAAAACTTTTTAAATCGAGAGATGATTATTTCTAGCCACGACTGCTCGCTGGAAGGTAAAAGTAATAAAGCATTTCAATAAAAAAATAAACATCTATTTTAAAATGTGTTTTCAAAGCTACAATTATAAATCTTACAACTTGTACAAATTTTAATTTGCAAACCTGGAAACTTGAATCATAAACTTGAGATATGGATCTTTTTCCAACTGTAAAAATTGCAACTACGATATGCAAGGATGTTGTATTGTTTCTAAAGTAAATATGTGTGAGTGTAATAGCGGGACAAACGATTAGGCGCTTAAACAGGTAGGACACGCACCATTGGTACCAACAACTCGGCGCCAATGGTGGAATAAGCAAGCGAGCGAGCGAGCGAGCGAGGACTTGGTGACAAAGCGAACCTTGGGTGCGCCTCATGCGCAATCGACTTGCATGTTCGCACATACGCATACGTACTCAAGTACCAGTCTTTCCTCCTGCCAAAAGAATCGAAGCAGCAAATTGAAGTTTTGTTCTGATCAAGAACAAAAATTGATCAACAAAATCCAAGTAGTAAATTGGAATTGAAGATTCTTCTTGGTAGCGTTTCTTGTAAGAGCAACCAGTATTTGAAGGCTTCCGATTTTGAAATGAAAATGAGTGTGTATTAACTTTGGAAGAAACCTCAAGTTTTGTGCAATGGAGATTCGTAATCAGAAAATTTTGAAGACTCGTTATCTCCTTATCAAAGCGAAATCTTTGCTTCTAGTCGCTAGGAGCGACCATTTACAGCTACGGGAAGTAGTGGACGCCATGGGGTATGCAGATCGTATGGTAATCGTGTCGTAAGATACGTGCAACGCGTGTCGTGTTGCGCCAACAGAAGAAAAAGAGGAAAACGAACTTGAAATCGCAACCTCTAGCCAATGCGACTACCGAGTTTTCAGGCGAGCTTTCCTTATGTCCTGGTTGTGTTTAGAGTTTTAAGGCTTTAAAACAAAGCTTTGTTTGCTTTTTTAAATGGAATATATTCTTTTCAAGAAGTTTCTGGGAATTTTTAAAATTTTTCACGACTGATCAGATTTCAATGGGACTTCAAGGTACTTTTATAACTTTTAAAATATGTATTTTGTGAGATTTAAATATGTAATTTAAAACTGTATAAAGCTTTTTATGATTTTTAAAAGATTTTGTGAAATTTGAAAGGATTTCATGGAATTTGATAAGATTTTTAACGATTTTAAGAGATTTTAAATGTGAAGGAATTTTATGGACTTTTTGGAGATTTTAAGGGAGATAATAGGATTTTAAATAATATCGTAGAATTTTACAGAATTTCAAGAAGATTCTTGGAATTTTTAAGAATCTTTCACAACTTTGATTAGATTTCAATTGGACTTCAAGGTAGTTTTATGACTTTTAAAATATGTATTTTTTGGGATTTAAATAAGGAATTTAAAACTTTGTAGGGAATTTTATTGAGGAATTTCAAAAGCTTTTTATGATTTTAAAAATATTTTGAAGAATTTACAAAGATTTCGAAGGTTTTCGTCAAATTTTAACGGTTTTCAAGAAATTTTTCGATTTTTAAAAGATATTGCGAAATTTTAAAGGATTTCATGGAATTTGATAAGATTTCTAATGATTTTAAGGGGTTATAAGTTGTGAAGTAATTTCAAAAGGTTTCTAGGAATTTTTAGAAATTTTCATTTATGATTTTGAAACTTTTCGTAGTATTTTACAAGATTTCAGGATATTTCGTGAAATTTTAAAGGTATTCATGCAATTTTAAGAAATTTACAAGAATTTTAAGAGGGTTCTAAATATTTTTGAATTATGATCAAAATGGCGCCCGAATTGCAAAATTTTTGCAAGAACATTCATGAATTTTTTTCTCAGAAATGAAGCACTTTACTAAAAAATTGCAAAGAAAAAATAGTGCTTAGAATTGGCCAAATAATACACCTGAATTTTCTAAAAAAGATTCGAGTGATTTTTGCAATTTATCAAAAATTGGCAATTTGCAAAACCAAAAAATCACTTGGATGTTTTTAAAAAAATTCTGGTGTATTCTTTAGCTAATTCTCAACAATTCTTGTTCTTAGTAATTTTTTTGTAAAGTGCTTCGCTTCTGAGAAAAAAATCCAAAATGTCAGCATTTTGGAAAAATTCCAATTCTTTTGGAATTTCTTTCTCAAAAACGTGGCACTTTACTGAAGGTTGATAGAAATTTCTAGGGATTTTCACTAATTTTAACATGGATTTCAAGAGATTAATGATTTTGAAGATTTTTATGTGCATTTTTAATGATTTTTAACTAATTTTTAGGAAATTCAAAAGATTTTTAGGATATTAAAACGATTTTGTAGAATTGTATTGGATTTTAAGATGTTTCGTGAAATTTTGAGAGATTTTAAAAGCTTTGTAAGAGTTTTATGAGGTTTTAAGGAATTAAAAATATTATCCTGAAATTTTAAGGAATTTTATGAGATTTCTAATAATTTTAAGTGATTTTGTGAGAATTTTAAAGGATTTCATGGAATTTTTTTAAGGCATATAAACGATATAAAAAGATTTTAAATGTTACCGAAAAATTTCAAGAATTTTTCTGGGAATTTTAAGAGATTTTAAAGTTTGTCGTGGAATTTCAAAAGGTTTCTAGGAATTTTGAGAGATTTTCATGAATTTTAACATGGATTTCAGAAGCTTTATGAGTTTGAAAATTTTTCTCGAATTATTAAGCGTTTCATAGAATTTAAAGATATTTCTAATACTTTTAATGGATTTTAAAGAATATAAAAGGGATTTGAATTGTTATCATTGAATTAAAAAAAATCTCAAGAAGTTTCTGAAAATTTTAAGAGATTTTCACGAAGTTTAACATAAATTTTAAAATATTAGAGAAATAAAACATAATAAATTATATAATATTGAAAAAGAACATAAACGGGCGCGCAGAGCGCGCATTCGTTCCTGTGTTTGAAATGATTTAAAATTTGAAAAATTATCTTTGAATGGTTCTTCCGTTGGCTTGTAAACTCCTAAATTTTAATGATCTACAAAGTAGAAGTTTTATGATATTTGTAGCAAGTCAAACCTCGAATACAAGTAATAGTCCTTTCACATTTGGAATAAAGTCTAATAGAATTACTCAATCCTTGCAACAATCCTTGTTAGTCGACATGGATTTGTAAAGTGAAGTAGTTAGACTCACTCTCAACTCTGATTGATTGTCAAACAGCGACAAGGATCGTAATAATGACAATGGCCGCCCCATGTCCTGCTCACTTCTATCTTGCGTTGTTGAACTGGTTTTATTTATGTCGCGAGAAGGCCGAGTGAAAAAGCACTTTAGAGTAGATGTAGAGACAGGCAAGCACGTTTTGCGAATGAGAAGGGCAGGTTTTGCGGTTACGAATACTGGATTTTCCGGAAATTCTAGGCCTAGCTTACCCCCAGGGGTCGGCGCTTTTCGCGACGCGATGCGCCTTGAATTAAAGCGAGGACGTTCACTTATTTCACTTTTTTTTTTTAAATTTCATTTTATTTCATATTATGCTTATGACTTCGCTACTAGATCTGGAGGCTGACGAGGAGCCATTAAAACCAAGTGTCCGCTGACACTTGGTCCGTGACCCTCTGTGAACAATCGTTCTCATGGAAATGGTTCCCTGCGAGCTTCGAGCTGCGAAACCCAAACTCGTTGAAAATGAACAGCTAGATTCTGAAAAACAAGGGCAAGAATTTTTTTATCGCTGGAATTCATTACCGTCCCTGCCATTCGCACGCGGTAACGAGAATTGACTGCGTGGAAAAACACACATGGTTTATCATCAACCAAGTAGCTATTTCTTTTTCCTCTACAAGAGTACAAAAGAATATTCAATTTTCGACGTTTGAGAAACAAATAATCATGTGTTGCGTATTTTTACCTACTGGGATTTTGTATTTTTTTTTTTTTTTTTTTTTTTTATATAAATTCACAATTTTGTATTTGCGACCTTCTACTGAGTCATAAAAATAGAACTGAAAAGTGAGTGTTTGCATTATGAGTGGGATTTCTGATTTTTGTGGGATGTTAATTAGATTCGGGAAGAATCTGAAAGGCTATCGGCTTATCGCAGTGGAGTGTCGAGGCTCGCAGTCGCAAGAGGTGCATCGTCAAGAGTGGATCAGAGGCGAAGCTTTAAACATGGAAATTCACTTCTCTCTCTTTTCTTCTCTCTTTTCCTGTCTCTCTCAGTCTCTCGTTCCTACCGTGTGGTGCATGGCCACGGCCGATGGTCACGGCTTAATCGGGGGATTAATTATTTATGAGGCGTGTTTCATTCATTCATTAAAGCACGCCAAGATCATTATGACGTGATAATGTCTTAATTAACGGCGGTTAATGAATCCCTATCGCGAGGATCATTTCGCTTTATAATGCGCTGCGATCCTGCGGTCTCTAAACTGCGAATTGACCTACGGTTAATAAACCGATCCGATGTGCACGCGCTCGTGCTCTCGCGATCTCCTCCGTGTAACCACCTATCTCACTCGTTGATCCTTCTCCATTCTTATTTTCTCTTTTTATTATTTTCTCTGTTTGTCTTCTTCTCTGTTTTCTTATTCTCTGCTTTCTTCTTCCTCTTTTTTATTCTTATCTTTTCTCTCGTTCTCTTCATTCCGTTTTCGACTTTTTTCTTTTCACTCTTTAGAGCCCATCAATGCACAAGTCTTTTCAATTGGATTCAAAAAATCCAATTGCATTTTTAACTGCACGCGATTAAGTGTTTTGTCTTTAGATACTGAAATGGCAATTCAAATTCGCGCGCCAAACTAATTGACCAATAAGGTTAGCGCACTACGCATGAAGTTAGCCAGAAGGTAACGCTTAACGAGGAACGCAATGTGAAGTTGTCTGAAACGCACGTCTTTTTTAGTTTTTTAACTGTATGCCTTAAGGCTGATGGAATTTGAAAAACTTTAGAGTAATTCCAGTATACCTTCTTGCATTATGTGTGGGTGTACAAATTATTAGACGGATAATACAATTCCACACTCACCAGTTTTTTGATAAAACGAATATATGAAGCGATGGAGGTTAATAAAAATGCGCCGATAATGTCGGATATTTTGACAGCATGACACGAAAATGATAGATTTATAGATAGATAGCTGCGAATTGATACAGTGCTGACCTCACTCGGCGATAGTTTTGGCGCGAATGATTAGAATTTCAATAAGAAAGATCGCAGTAATCTTTTATCATTTGATCCTTCTCATATTTATTATAAGGAAACATGAACCCTACCTTTAGTAACAATTATATAATGCATTTATATTACTAAAATCGTTTAAATTTGTCAATAATAGAATAAACCTTTAAAATTGGAGATTATTTGTTTTCTTGAAATTCAAATCATTCCCGCCAAAACATCGCTGAGTGAGGTCAGCACTGTATCAATTCGCAGCTGTCTATCTATTAATCTATTATTTTCTTGTCATGCTATCAAAATATCCGACATTATTGGCGCATATTTATTCACCTCCAACGCTTCATATATTTGTTTTATCGAAAAATTGGTAAGTTTTGACCTGTTCTACACCTTTTTTTTCCAAAGTGTGCTACCAAAAATCGATCAACTTGCCCTTCTCTTCCTTCAAACCCCCAATACAAAATCCCAATACATAACCGAGGAGTCTAAAGGCTCATCTTCGATTTCTCAGGTTCTCGAGCTCACACGAAAGCCGCGAGAAGTAACTGCAGTTCAAAGATGAAAACATAACGATCTTTTGCCCAAGACTCATTTGTCTTCTTCGTTAAATGAACTGAAACCCTCGTTTTAAGAAATGCAAAAGCTTCCCCTCGGAAAGTAAATTACATTTTGTAGTAACTAGAAGTAAATGGAGAATTAGATTAACGTTAAACCATCAGAATATTTTATGAAAAATTTGTGGCTGTGCCATTTTATAGAAAACAAGAAAGATTTTCTTTGAGCCACCTTCATATACAACTAATTTTAGTTCACTACTGAGCTAATGTGAACACAATCCTTCAGGTATTTAAAAAACAATCTGTCTAGATCCATCTCACCTTACCGGTTCTCTCTTTCGACATCTTGCGTATCAAGTTTTTATAACTGGAAATTACAAGCAAGGCATAATTAAAAATTGATATTTCAGAAAAATTATATTTCAGAAAAATTATATTTTAGAAAAATTATACGCAGGAAAATGATTTATACTCAGAAAAATCAAAACGATCTCATACTCGAAAATTGTTATAATCTGATTTACTGATTAAAATCAGTGGATTGATTTTTTTTCCTGAACAGAAAGAACTTGCATGAAGAAACTTAGTTAGTTTTACAGGTCGGCATCTCTTCTCATCGATAATTCTATTATGTACGGTTTAATGTACAATTAACCGATCACTTAGGGCCTGACGTAGCGCCAAGTCACGATGTCTTATTAAGCCTCTCTACCCAAGTCTCAGGCAGATACGAGGGTCTGGATCCGGTAACTATACAGGAGCATTGGTGAAGGAAGCTGACTATTTAGTTACCTTTACTGATTCGTCTGACTTAACTGCCCCTATATAGTGAAGTCGTCCGCCTCTCTTTCCAGGTACGTCATTAAGTAAGCGACCCTTTTCTTGGCGCCAATGATCGCCAATCAAAGGCCCTTGAAACCATTATTAGCGGCGCTCGGGTCCTCGATTGATGAGGATGGTGTGAAATTCTAGGCTTTCTTTACAAGTTTACATAAACAAATCACTTTATAACTGATATTTCAATTCTAAGATCTTAAAAACAAGATCTTCCCTTCCCTTCAAAACAAATTCCTATGTTCATAGGTAATTTTATTAAAACTATCCTTTTTTTTTCAAGAACTGTAGGCTGTCAATCGATCAAGCACTACCTCATCGTATTGGAAGTGTACTGCTTCTTGGAGGATACAGAAAGCGGAGATCAGCGTCGATCAGAGAAGACCGCTCGCGATTGGAAGCCGCATTTTCCTTCGAATTGTGAACGTGGACGGGTAGATGGATAGACGGCAGTTGAGGATGATGTTTTTTCTGGACGTCGCGCGACTGTCGCCGAACGTATGAATAAGGAAGCAGGGAGCGGTGGCGGCGTCGTTGCCGTGGCAGAAATGCCGAGGCCGCCCCGCGCGAACCTACTTGATTTATTGACAGGAAAATCTAGTCGCCATTCGACTCCGTTCAGCTTACCTCACCGCCATCAGCGTGGCCTTCAACAGCACCGTTTGCTGTCGTACGCAACATTTCGGATTTTTTCTTATATTTATTACACCGAAATCGTGGAATTTTCCAGTAGTGATCAACATCCAATGATCAAGCCTCGACCGTCTTAAAGACGTGACACCTCCCTCATTAGTTATAAACTACCGCCTTCGAAAAAGGTATACAAATAAAAAAAACGGGAAAAACAAGGAGATGACAAGGTCAGGTAAAAGGTCACGTGACAGGAATCATTGATTCAGTTGGTTTGCAGAGGCTAGTGGAACGTCCACGTGAACACGATCAAGCTCATTAGACGAGCATGTAGCATCCGAAAGGGCGCGCCGCTAGGTGCGGGTCCACTGAAACCAAAACAAACGCAATTCCCTTAATTTAATTCCTCATAATCCCTCTAAGCCGCCCATTAGCGACCTGTGCCCCTATCCAGTTCCAGTATCCACTCTCTCACTGCTACCAGAGTCTATCCTACTCTAACATTCAGTGCCCACGTCAGAGGCATTGGCTAATGGATTTTTTAGATTGAGACATGGGGATGGCATGCGTACCTGTGATAAGCTACACTCGAGAGTTTTCACTTTCATGTGGAACTCAGGTTGACGACCTCTACAAAGTATGAGAATTCGATCACGGACCATTATTTTGATTAGGAAAGAACTGGACGATTAATTAAAAAATGTACTAGTTTTCGAAATCAAGCTTTCTACCTAAAGCAAGGACGAATTTTGATTGAATCTTTTAACGCGTTTTCTGGCATTAAGTATGATGTTGCATTGAGTTCAATTAAAATGGAAATCAAGGCATCCCACACTCTTCATTTCTCTTCCCTCTGTTTAGTTAGACTCTCTTTTTCTCTCTCTCTCTCACTCTTGGATTCACAATTTCACACATAGAAATCCCGAGGCTAAGAGACGTCTTTCGCCCTCTTCAATCTGAAAATAGTTTGGTGTTCGACGGAGCCCCTAATGAACCTGAGATTAGAAGTCTCCGGTCTCGAACTGTAGATATCGTTCGCAATTAACACTGAAATATCATCGGTGGGGTCCTTTAAAGACACACTCTGCTGCCGTGTCTCAAGTGGAGCTCGAGGAACTCGAGGAACCCGATCATGGAGACAAGGGTCCAAAGGACCGGCCAACTTTATAAACTCTTAAATTAGCCTCGTGTCGCAGAGGCGGCGCGACCACTCGGCCACGAGAACGCAATAAGGCGAAGATACTTTATAATTTATATCTTGCGATCTTATGGCAATTTAGCCCCTCATATGTTTCAGCGCTCTGATAATAGGGTCGTTACATAAGTCTGCCCTTTCGTGATTATAACCGTCCGCTATATCCTCCAATCCTAATTAAACCGAAATCAATCCAAACGTCTTTCAATTCTTTCTAATCAGACTGGAATCGAAACCAAGCCGTGGTCTAGGTTCTGGAAGAGACATTCCTCTTGACATGTAATCTGCTCTCATTTCAAGCCTGCCCGTCATTTCCTTGCCAGACATGGATCCTATCATCAGTTATCATCAGACAAATGACTAAAATTACAACGCCACTAAACTCTGCTCCATGATCACCAGAGTATGCAAAGCGAGTCTGAGCAAAATAAAATTTGTAAGAAATAAAAAAAGGAGCTGAAAGTGTTGAAAAAAGAGGTAAAAGAGTGAGCAAGAGCACAGAAGCTCGGCGAAGTAAAGGTTAGCTAGCTTGTCGGGTACACGAATGTGGCGGCGGATCGGAAGACAACGCCGCGGGGCTACCGGTGTTGTCGAGCTTCAGGGCCGGTTTCGAAGCCTCCCGGGCACCATCCATCCCGGAGGGATTCCCTGCCAATTGCGTCCAAGTCGAAACGATCTGGAAACCGAAAGCCTTGAAGAGGCCCCAAATCTCTCGGTTCGGCCCTCTCTCTCTCAGAGAAGAGGGCATTGAGATGCAGAGAGCGTGGTGCTACCGTGCGATGGTCCCGATACCGCCTAATGGACCGTCCCGCCCTCATTCCCTTCGTACTCGTCGATCCTCTCGTTCCTCTTACTTCAGTCTTCGAGACTTGGTCCCATCTCACCGCACCACCTTATTCCTCTGCCTTCTCTGCCTCATCCGTCTCCTCATTCGCAACCACGTTCCATCGCCTTACTTCTTTCTCCTCACCTCGCTAAGATCCGATCAAGTGGAAGTAGAATGGATTATATGTGGACCTGGAAAGACGATCTCTCTTCGGAGAGAGGTGATACCAAGAAATTAGTGCTCTTATCTAAAACCTAAAATTTAATCAAAGTTCTAAGTAGGTTTCAAAACTTTAAGTCTATAGATTGTCTTGGCTCACTTTCACGCCAAGACTGAAGCCAAGAATTACGTTTTTCACCCTTTACCATTCCCTGTACCATCCCATTTTCCATTTCCTTTTACCATTCCCTTTCCCATTCCCATTCCCTTTACCATATCCCTTTGTCATATCTCTTTCCCACTCCCGTTACCACTCCCCTTTTACCACTTTCCCTTTGCTATTTCCCATTGCGATTCCTTTTGCCATTTCCCTTTAACATTTCTCTTTACCATACCCTTTGTCATTTCCTATTACCATTCCTTTTCCCATTCCCTCTACCATTCCCTTTACCATTCCCTTTGCCATTTCCCTTTACCATTCTTCTTTACCATTCCCTTTGTCATTTCCCTTTACCATGCCCTTTGCCACTCCCTTTGACCTTTCTATTTAACATTCCCTTTATCATTCCCTTTACCCTTCCCTTTGCCATTCCATTTGCCACTTCCCTTTACCATTCCCTTTACCATGCCCAGTGCCATTCCCTTTACCAATTCCATTTAACATTCCCTTTACCAGTCCCTTTGTCATTTCTCTTTACCATTCCCATTGTCATTTTCCCTTACCATTTCCTTTGCGACTCTCTTTGCCATTTATCTTTACCATTTCCTTTTACCATTCCCTTTGTTATTTTCCTTTACCATTTTCTTTATAATAATTTTCTTTTACATTGATTTCCTTTTAGAATGTGAAGAGCCATGGTATATGGTTTTTTTTATAAAGAAATATTGATATATTTAATTTTCTCAGGAATGGTAAAGGGAATGTTAAATGGAAATCGCAAAGGGAGTGGCAATGGGAAATACCAAAGAGAATAGCAAACGGAATGGTAAAAGTAAATGGCAAAAAAAATGGTAAAGGGAATCGTAAAAGTAAATGACAAAGGGAATGGTAAAGAAGAATGGTAAAGGGAAATGGTAAAGGGAAATGGTAAAGGGAATGGTAGAGGGAATGGTAAAGGTAATGGGAAAAGGAATGGTAATAGGAAATGACAAATGGGATGGTAAAGGGAATGGTAAAGGGTGAAAGGCGTAAGTATATAGGTACCAAACCAAAACGAATGGAGATAGGATTGTAATCTTTGTCTCATTGGTTTTCTCGGAAACTATCACTCACAGAAAAAAATGTTTGAAACAAAAAATGTGTATTTCGGTGGCATCTACAGCTTTTGTTTTAACCATTTTTTTTAAATTTTGCATGTTAGCTGAGATAATTGCAAAAAACCATTATTTTATGTGTTTTTTATGGTTTTTCTCATTAAATTCAAGTTTCCGCCGATTTTCACTATCATTTGCGTAATCAACGCATCAAAATATGTAAGTATACGTACTTTCAAAGAAATCGGAGATAACCACTATTCGGAACTATATCCAGAGATAATAAATATATATATATATAGAGAGAGTGTAACTCCAGAGGAATATGCTCGACTATAAACTCTCGTAAGGAAGACAAACGCGCGTTCGATGCTGCCAGCTGAACGGTGCATCATTGATGCTCACTATTCCCCAAACGGCGCTACATCCGGCGTTAAGGTCGTGGTTTATCTGGCCATAACTGTGAAATATCTGCGCCGACTATGTGCCGTGTCGGGACTGATTGGCGTAAACATTGCCTTGCAATAAATTTCCAGGATTCTCTCAGGACCCAAACATTGCACCAGATTCTTCTTTAACTAACTTTATTAGCCACTCATTTCTGCTCCATTAAATCGATCTGCAATCTTTAACATTCTTCCACTCGCGATTTGTGGTTCGAACTGCAAAGACGATGAATAGAAAAATTAAAATGAGCTGAAAAATGAAATTGTAGGAATGTAAGAGGAATGTTTGTGAAAGGGGTGATGGCTTATTAGAGTTGCTTTTAACCCAATTATGCGCCTTGTCTCTGGTCTCGGACTCTCAACACAGTAAATTTGATCAATCGAGATGGTGTTCCCCCTGTTCCACGATCTGAGGCTCCCTGGTACCCATATGTTTGGAGGCAGCAGAAGAGATCGTGCGGCCCTATAAGGCCCAGACGGCAGTTATAAGGCCCTTGGGCAGTAACAATGCTGGTTGACTGGCTGGCTGGCTTCGCCTCGGCTCGCGGTGTCTCGTAAATATAAATGATGCCGCGACGCGGTTATAGCCGTGCTACCGTACGTTTGTGCGTACTTACACCATTGCATGCCTATGTGATGTACCTAAGGGCATAAACGCGTCATGAGATCCAATGTCAGAAGTCTGAAGCAGATCCCATCTCCTCAGACACTGAAAATAAACCAAAGTATTTTCAAAGTAATTCTGAACAGTTGGGCCCTATAACCTGTTATAATGTCATCAACTATTAGTTAAAAAGTTTCGTTAGCTTGATCACCCTTCGGAAAGTTTTATAATCCGTTTTTCAGCAAAAGAGGTTGTTGAATCCGGGTCACCGGCGTGTAGGCTTACACCTACTTAAGGGTGCCCTTTCGTGGAAGGTCTCGAGTATAGGGTCTTCGGGATCTGCTGATCCTCGCGAAATCCCGGGTTCTGGTCGACATGAGGGTCGTTGCGACTGACGAGGATCGTCGAAAGGGAACGACGTTTTAAACCGCAACGATATCCGCTCGTTCCGGAACGAACCTAACTTTACTCGCGTGGCCCTTCGGGAATCAGGACACCCCCAAAGACAAGGGGGTGGTCGAGACAAAATTGGAATGGGGTCGAGTCATCCCCTATCGAAATGTGTCCGATACTCGTTCCTAAGAATGTCATCAGCACGGCTTCGAATCTAGAGGAATGGATGAACATTCAAATGGGAATGAAAGACTTGGAAAATAAAAAAGGGAAGACCCTTCGAAGATCATACTTTCACCCTCATCTCTTTCTAGATTCGTTTTTCTGGCTCTTTATTCACAACTATTGTATTCGTTTAATGATTACTTTATTATTTAATGCACTCTCTCGCTTTGTCTGAGATTTAGGGGAATATGTTAGAATTTTATAGTCTATATTTTCGAGACAAATCAATGAAACTGAAGTATAGAGGAGGCGGAGGTAAGAAATCACGTAGGAAAATATAAAATTCCATCAATCCGTAGAGAAGCAGTTGGCAATACATTTTTCCATAGATGGAAAAGAGGGGGTGGGGTTCCCATATGTATTTGGGGTTTCAGGCCTTATTAATGATTGATCGGGGGATATTGACGTCTCCCCTCCGACGCGACTGATATATGGGGTGGCCGCCATGCCTTTGCACGTGACACAATAAAACAGTGAGACTTCCCTCCACTTATATCGATAGCTTATTGCTCCAATTTTTATCGATCCCGATAAGCGCAAAACGAGAGATATCGAAATCTTCAGAGATTTATAATTCGTGAAGCTTGTTTAGTCGCAATCCACCCTCTTCATAGAGAATCGATAAAAAATCACAAATATTTATCAAAAAGTGACCCTCTTTAGGAAACTCGATAGTTTTCCCATTCATTTTTTTGTTTTGTGCTCTCTAAAAAATCTATTTCTGATCTTATGTTCATTAGTAGGCCTACTCGCAAAATCACGCAAGCAGAAACTCGACATGTGGAAAGTATATCCTCAATTATTCGCAATTCAAGTTCATTAATTATTTATTGCTTTTAAATCTGGTATTTAAAGATGATAATTTGTATACTTTGTACTAAGTTAATTAAGGAGAGTTGTTTATAAAGTCAGAGAGCAGAAAATGTGAAATTTATGGCACATGAAATTTATAACGCTTTTTTTTACAAATAATACAAGACTTTTGATTTTATTAGATGATAATTAATCTTGGGAAAATTTAGTATTTAAAGAAAATTTCAGTAATTTTCTGTAAATTGGAAAGATCTGAAAATTGGAAAGATCTGAAAATTGGAAAGATATCTGCAAGATTGAGAGAAGAGTGGAAAAGGTATAGGTATAGAGGCACGTGGATCCCCGAGGGTGGCATTAATCCTATCCCTACACGATCCACGCTTTTACCCACCTAGACAACGAAGTCGAAGCAATCATATTTGGCGCCCCAGAGGCACGATTCGCGTCAATGCGAATCAGACTTAGTGATCTAATGTGGATTCCGATAGCGTCTGATTTACTCCCCGGTATCTTCTTTTTTTCCCCTTGTTCACACGCGATGCAACCAGTGCTTCGATATCGGAAAATCACGAAAAAAATCGGCATTATCTAAAAAGAATTGGAACTCAGTACAAGATTCTATTTCTGACTCGCCAGCTTGATATTTTTAAAATTCCTCTTGTATCCATTTCTAAAAAATGACCTCCTGTAAAAATGTAAACTGTGCCAATCCCAAGTTACAAAATGTAAATCGTTCTTCATGCTCCATTTCCTTCGGGATCGCTTTGGATTTCGCTGAGGCAAAAAAAAAAATGAAAGAAAATGAAAAGAATGAAAAGAATGAAAAAAAAAAATACATTTGAATCTCCGATATTTCCTCGTCAGGAACTGCTGAGAAATTCAGTGTTTCGGCCCTAGCACCAATATCTGTCCACGCGTAACCCCAGCCTCGGGATTGTCGAATGATTTCACAACCCCCTTTCGATATATCGAACCGCAATGCCGTATACACAACCACGTACGACTTCTCAAACCCCCTGCGAACACTATACCGAGTCTAAAGATTCACAAGGGACTTGTGGTGCGTATGTGTACACGAGTTCATGTATATGTGGGAGAGGGAAAAAATGGGGGTGAGAGTCGAGCGTGCAGAACGCGAACTGAGTAAAGCGCTCGACTGCAATTTTTCTCGCCACACTCGTGACGGGAATCCAAATGAAGAAAACTGGTGAGAGAGAAATAGAGAGCGGGAAAAAAAGCAGGCTGTGAATTTCAGTCGGTCCAGGAGTCGAGGGAAAAAAGGAGTTAGGTTGTTCGCTTATTTCGCTGGGTTTGGGACTTTCTAGAAGTAAACCGTAATGGTTACTGCTAACACCGTATTAGTTACGCGCAAGTTTTGTATCTGTAATGAGCAGTGCTCATCCCTGTCTTGACATGAGCGGTTTCAGTATGCACCGTAACTATTACGGTGTGACACCTGAAAAGTATTCACTGACACCGTCACCGCTCTAGCTGTTACCGGTCCAGTTCTGTCAGTAATGGTTACTGCCAAAACCGAAACGTTCCAGCGTGTGCGCGGCTTAACACGAAAGCTCTGATAAAACAAGTAATCAGCTGATTCTGATCATGTGATTCTATCGATGCGTCCCCTACCGTAAAACTGCAGTAATCATTACTGCCATGATCGAAGAGGTGCAGGTAAGCATCGTTCCAGTCACTGCGGCTGCCGAATTGGTTAGCGCAGTAATAGTTACGCTGTAAACAGAAACGATACGGCTAGGCACCACAAAGTAACCAATATGGTGATAGCGGTTACTTCTACGGTTTACTTCTCTCTGTTTGGGTTTTTCTGTAATATGGTAGACTAATCTCTAACAGTATTGAAAGTTGCTAGTTGGCTGATTGAATACTATTCCGATGCTATGTAGATGATGATAATGATGATGATGATGTTATTGATGATATTGATTATCTTGATGATGTACCATTTTCTTTAAATGCGCAGGTTTTCTGAGGATTATCAGAGGCGATTAGAGACACTTCATTCCTTCCTCAACCCTGGACCCCGGAGTCATAAACTCTCATTATCGAAGACCAAGGCGTCATGACTGGAAGGTGATGGACAGGTAAGAGGAGATTTGCATACTCGACGTGCGCGAGCTTCCATCGACAGGTGACAGAGCCGCAAGAAACAATTATTGGCGGTTAGGTTCGTGGAACGATACGATAAGATCTGTGAGTAGAGCCGCGACTTCGGTCACTCAAGAGTCGGCCTTTATACCCCGCTTTACACTTTTTGGCGTGAGACGACACACCATGTGAAGGGAAAGACTTGACTATTGAGGAAAGAGGAAGAGGTCGTCAGAATAGGAGAGGGTGGGGGAGGGGGCAGTGCGTGAGGGAGGAAGAGAAGAAATACGCGTGTCATCACGATGCAGGATGTGCGTGTCTTTCCTTACTAGCCTATGTATTGCTGAAACCGTTCAGGAAAAACACGTTCGTCCATCCTACGCGGAAAGAGACCCGCGTCCGGTGGTCGCCTCTTTGTTACCTTATTCCTTCAGGAATTCTTTTCCAGGTCCTAAATATCGAGGAAGTAAAGAATGCATGCTTCGTTTGGATGGTTTTATATTGAAATTAAAATTCATATAAAATGCAAGAAATCTGAGCAAAAATTTCACCTTGGTTGATACTAAAAGAGAAGGGGAAGAACAGGATTCGCAGAGTCAAGTAAACTTATCGGATTCGAGCTGGGGACTATAAAACGCGTTATTTTATTGCGGTTAATTTATGCTATTAATTGGATACCGAACCGTGAATGCTAGAGTGGCAAAACACGTTATCGTCGTAATGGAGTAATACAGCAATAATAAGAGGGAAAAACGTTAATAAGAAAGAATCTCTAGCTGCAGGAACTGATAAAATCTTTCAGATCGGCGATAATTACAGATGCATTTCCAGCAAGCATTATCGTTAGCAGATAAAAAGTGACAACTTAGTAAAGTATCATAATCTTCCAACAACAAAAACTTGTCGTCAAGCGAACCATAAAACACTCTTTCGAATAATGAATGTTTCCGCAAAAAATACATCTTCAATCAGTTCTTGCTTTACCTCTGTATTTTATAATGTTAAAAACAAGTCATAACGTGATCGTAGAATATCTTTAGTCATTTAAGTTTTTCATCTAAAAGTCGGTTTAATCCTCAAACGCTTACACTCATAAAGTTTTCAATTATCGAAAGTTGAATTTCAATGAAGAAAATACCTACTCTAAGCTAATTAGCAATGGTAGAAAATAAGAAGATTATCGATCTGATCTCCCATACTTGCTGCACCACACCTTTTCTAATTGCATTATTACTGTCTCCAGATCGCCCAAGAACGTCAGGTAATTGTCAGCGTCTTCATAATTACCCATAATGTTCCTGCTATCATTATAAGCTCATTATCTACAATTATAGCTTGACATCTTGACAGTAGCATCTTCATCTTTCCCCACTTGCTACCTTTCGCCAATATCTCCCACAAGAATTGATACAACTTTACCTAATTCAGAAAGGAATTGCGAATGACTTTGCTTTCTAAATTTCAAGTGGGAGATCAATGACCTAAGGAATAGATTTGTGAAGGATTAGCAAAGCACCCTCGTATTCAAGGCCACGGCAGAGGGAGTTGATTCCAGTCGAGATGGGTGTTGCGCGTAGAACGCGGCATAAATATGTAAGAGCTACCCCCTTCCGGGTGCACCCCCACCCTCCAGTTGAGTTTGTACCCCTGCCCCCCTATTCAGACCTACCCTAACACTCCCGGAGAGCGAGAACCAGAGACGGCGTCATAGAGCCATGACGTCACTGGCTGCGTGCAACGTCACTGATCGAAGTCAGCTGAGAGGACGAAGCAACCACCCCTGGTAACGCCTAGCAGTTTCGTACCATGGTCGCGCCAGGGTCGTCCTCTCTGCTTCTCGGTTCGAGTTCGCGGCTTGCATGTATTCATGAGGACCGAGCCGGATTCACCTAGCCTCGTTCTCTATCTCTCTCTTTTTACCCTCCTTCACAGGGGTGGCTCTGCTCTTCCATGGTCCCATAAATCCTACTCCAACAATCATTTAACCAGTTTTTACTAGATCAGTATACAAATAATTCACAGAAAGCAAGATAATGGTTTCTCTTCGAGATTAAGAGCTACTTCCCTAGTTTCCTGTGGTTCGGGCTGCCTGCTGTTATCTGAACGACTGTTTTTAGTGGAATCTAAAAGTTGGTGAAGTGGAGTTCAAAATCGGTCCAAGTACCGTCAACAAAACAAACCAAGTGCAATATACACTCTGATTCATTCAAGAAACATAAAAGTACAATGCACACATCAAAACAGAACAACATATACAAAAATGAACAATTGTTGCATTCATAAAAGGTCTTAGCATACTTGAACCTTTCAAACCAAAGCAAACATTGAAATCTGCAATAGTTTCAAAATAAAGAAGTTTGAGGTTTCATTATAATTGACTTTGAGTCCCAACAAAATCAATTATGATGTGTAATGTAGTTTTTAATGGAGAAATGGTTGGAAGGACTAGTAATGGAAAAAAAAGGATGGTTGAAGGTATCAGCTTGAATGGGACGAGAAGGAAAGGAGGTAAGGTGCTCATTGTGATGAAGCATGAGTCTGACCCAGTGGGGTAGTGGGGCAGGTCGCAACGGATGATACATACATATTTATGTCGCGCACCGCGTACTACCAGCGTTGGTATCCAGCCACCCTCAGCCCATATCTACCCCTGTAGTGGAGACCAGGCAGGGTGCCATTGGCCTTCGCTCGGGTCTGGGGTGCGATGCTAATCAGGTCGCGAAGGTGCGCATCCCGAGCACGCGCGGTTTCAATGTGAAAACCACCACGAGGATGGTGCCACGTGAGACGAAAGCGAGAGATCCCAGCTTCCGGGAATTCCCCAAACTCTTACCCCTCTTCCACAAGTCACGGAATCACATCCATAATTAGACCCCTTCTTCCAGCCAACACCGGCTTCTTCTTCTTCTTTCAGTTTCCATAAGTTGACGAATGGTCCTGGAAACTCGTCCTTTGGTTTAGGAAACTCGATTTTAATAGGTCATCAAGTACTTTGATGTCGAGACTTTGAAAGTCGAGGAGTAAGTTTTAGGCATCTGGAGGATAATTGTTTCGGTTAGTTTCCTCTTTGTACTTAAACTTGACGTCTAATGGGGCATTTACTTCTGGTTGGACTTCATTTCCTCCCGTCCCATCCAAAAGCAGCGAAGGATGAGAAATTGAGTGGTAGGGCTGGGTTACTGACTGAAGGAGGTTGTCCGTTTCAGCTCTGATTGCGGATCTCCGGCCAAGTTGGGTAAGTGTCGCTCGCTTTTATTAGTTTTAAACACGCGTTAAATAAAGCGAGCCTAAGCCATCCTGAAGATCCAGTCGCGGTTTAAGCTTTAATTGTCCCCGTGAGCACGGCTTTCGCAACCCTCCCTTTCTCAACTTCTCTTTCTGCTCCGACTCTTGCCAAACTCGTCAGCAATAAAATTAAAGGAAAAATCTTCCCAGATTACAGTTCTAAAGATGTAAGAACTCTAGTGTCGGAGTTTCTCTTTTTTTAAATTATTTTTATCCTGCTCTTAGGTTCAGCATGAGAGAGAGTTTATAAAAATGAAAGAAACAGCATGCAGAATGCGTAGGTGCATAAGAAACTTGGCTCGTAAGAACGACTGCCCTATGTCGACCGTTTCATATTGTGGAGACACTGTTTTCGCATTTATTTAAAGCGCAAGGACATCTAGTCGACTCCTGGCGAGCAGCAAAGCACCAAGATGTGTCCTCGTCTACGTAACCGTTCGTGAATGGTCCGCAGGAGTGAACCGGAGAGCCGTGGCTTTCATTACGCGCCATTACTCGCAATAAATCCTCGCACGTAATTACCTCGGATCGGAATTATTAATCTTTAAGGATTGAACGATATAATCGTGCTAAATGCCATTATAGTAGGCCCGTTCGAACACTCCCGGTAGCAACTATTTACACGACGCAGTTTCTCGTAAATGCCATTTTCCCCACACTTCGATGACGATTATATGCTATCATAGATTTATAATCCGGGAGTTCTACTATTCTCAAATTAATTTAATTCATATTTATAATCAATGTGTTTGAAATAATAATATTCTACACAAAGTTGCATGGGATTTTAGGAATCTTCTGAAGTATCCAGATGATCGGATTTTGCCTAGTTTAGTGAAGGAAATCAACAAATATCAGGTTTCAAGTCACGAGAGAAATCTGCGTCGTATTTTGTGTCGAGTAACGTCGTCTGGTAAGATCTCCGACTTGCAGATTATATGCTCGACGGCTCTTGGTTTCGGATCGACCAATAACTTCCTGGGAAACCATACCCGGGATCCAAGGTGGTAACCCTCAAATCCCGGGTGGTTCTTGCGATTGCGTGCATTTTATACCATGCTTCATCTTCATATGAGTACTACATAACCGTGCGTGATTTCCCTGCTCGTGTGGGCGTTCGAAATGTCTCTCAACTCGCTATAACACCCGCGAGAACAGTCTTGGTTACTGGGCTCGTAAAACTCGCGCGAATCGAAATTGCAAGCTGAAATTTCGCAACCTTTCAAGAAGCAAGAACTTTTCAATGGCTTTCAATTTCTAACCTTGTGCCAGATTTCAAGCAGAGTCGACTATCAAACTTGATAGTTCTGCAGTCTTATAATCATGAATTCCTCGAAAGCGAACGATGGCATCAATTTCTTTCAGAAAATTGTCTATATATTTAGAGATTAGGTTTAAAATGAAGAGTAATAGTTTCCGAAACATGAACATCCGAGTTGAGTGAAAAACAGTCGAGACTCGAGACCCTCCGTGAGGGATTGGTACTACTGATCTATATAATAACTGGTTAGCGGATGCTGTGTAAAAGTATCGTGACTAATTGAACGCCATTTTGTTTGGAAATTTGTGCACTTCGGGAAACTTCGTGGCTTGTTTCGGCAGCATTCGGATCTTCGCGCTAAAATTTAAATGACGAAAGTTACATTGATTCTCGAATATCGAACCGAATGAATTTTATCGAACCGAATATTGCCGAAACAAGCCACGAAGTTTCCCGAATTGCACAAATTTCCAAACCAAAATGGCGTACTATAAATCACAAAAATTGTGTTCCATGCGCTATTCAGTTATTATAGAGATCAGTGATCGGTACCAAGTCGAAGCACTAGTATATTTTAGAAGGAAGATATAAAATCTAAAATTGTGGAATTCTTGAGGTTTACGTATGGGAGTGATTGTAGATAGATCGAGTATAGGAAGAATGCGGTTGGTTTGGCGAAAAACGAGGTGTGAGGCCATGGAGTGGACAGGCGCCTGGAGGAGGGGGTGGTGGTGGATAAACGAAGACGGACACGGGTACCTACATGGTTCTTACGATGTGCATGATCGACGATAGGTGGCGGATCGATAAAACAGGATAGAAGAAAAACGGAGACGCGTGTAGGCTCCGATTTATCGATTGATAATATCCTTACGTAAAGTGTTTATGTCTTGCATGCACCATTAATAAAACCGTTTACCGCACTTTTCGATGACTCTGCCTCATGTGCGATAACCGCGCCACGGAATCGAATAACCGATCCGAACCTGGTCATTATCTACGAATTTCAAATATTTCCGGTTCTTCCGTTGCCTAGAAAGTTGTAAAAACTCTTGCGGAGAAAACTCAGTATAGTAAAAGTTAGATAGTCAAAAATTAGATGATCAGTCTGATTATCCAGATAATGTCACCTACACCTATAAGTAAGGGATAAGAATAAGTAATTTATAATTAATAAGCCTTTTCAACTGAAACTTAATTAATTTTCAACTTTTTCAGGGATTATCCTACTGAAAGGATGGCAGAGTTGAACTAGATAGGTCTCTTGAAGACCCTCTCGATAATCTGGTTTATTATCTGAGATAATCAAGTAAGCCCTCTAGTGCTTAGCAGTTTTATTATCTCAGTTTTTAAACTTTATAAATAGTACGTTACACTATCTGGAGGGCTGTCCCATAGTTGATACTCTAATATATTCGAACTGCCCGTCTAGATGTTCAAGCTGACTATCCAGTTTTCTTCCTATCGAAATATTCTATTCTAAAAAGATGATTGAGTTGAAGTCGATATATCGTAACGCCTATTTCGCACTTCTGATTCATTCATTCGTCGTGTAAGTATCGATAGTTATTGTAGAATTTTAAAGAATTTCAAGAAGTCTGGGAATTTTTAGAATTTTTCACGACTTTGATCAGATTTCAATCGGACATCAAGGTACTTTTATGACTCTTAAAATATATATTTTGTGGGATTTAGATAAGGAATTTAAAACTTTATAGGAGATTTTATTCAGGAATTTCAAAAGCTTTTTATGATTTTTAAAAGATTTTGTAGAATTTACAAAGATTTCAAAGGTTTTCGTCAAATTTTAAGTGTTTTCAAGAAATTTTTCGATTATTAAAAGATGTTGTGGAATTTTTATGGATTTGATGGAGTTTTATGAGACTTCTAATAATTTACATAAAAGTATTTCAAGAGCTTTTTCTAATTTTTAAAAGATTTTGTAAAATTTTAAAGGATTTCATGGAATTTGATAAGATTTCTAATGATTTTAAGGGATTTTAAATGTAAAGGAATTTCAAGAGTTTTCTAGGAATTTTTAGAGATTTTCATGAATTAACGTGGATTTCAAAAGATTTATGATTTTGAATATTTTCGCTGAATTTTAAGAAATTTCAGGATATTTCGAGAAATTTTAACGGAATTCATGCAATTTTAAGAAATTTTAAAGAATTTTAAGGGATTCTAAATATTTTCAAATTAATAGGATTTTTAAGAGTTTTTAAAGAATTTAAAAAGATTTCGACGAATTCAAGCAATTTTAAAGGTTTTTGAGAAATTTTGAGGAATTTAAAACCGTTTAAACGAGTTTTCCTGTAAATTTCGTAAAATCACTTGATATTCCTTAAAATTACTTAAAATCCCTTGAAATCTCAATAAATCTCTAAAATTACTCAAAATTCTATACAATCTTGTTAAATTTTTTAAAATCGAATGAAATCTCACCAAATTTTTGAAATTAAAAGTCCCTTAAATTACTTAATATCTTATAAAATATCATAGAATCCCTTAAAATTACTTAGAATCTCTAAAAATATCATCAAGGAATTAAAAATTTAAATTTAAATTTAAAAATTTTTATTTTAAAAAATTTCTAAAAATTGCGAGGGATTTTATGTAATTTTTCGATATTTCTAATAATTTTAAAGGGTTTCAAGAGATTTTTCTGATTTTTAGAAAATCTTGTGAGAATTTGAACGCATTTCATGGAATTTTATGCGATTTCTAATCATTTTAACGGATTTGAAAGGATGTAAAATTTTTTTAAATGTTATCGTAGAATTTTAAGGAATTTTAAGAGAATTTCACAAATTTTAACGGATTTAAAGGAGATTTTTCTGACGTTTAAAATATTTCATGGAATTCGAAGAGATTTCTGATGATTTTAAGGGATTTTAAATGGTAAGGCATTTCAAGCGGGTTTATAGGAATTTTTAGAGAATTGTATGGGATTTTAGGATATTTCGTGAAAATTTAAAAGATTTGTAAGTGTTTCATGAGGTTTTTAAGGAATTTGAAATATTATCCTGAAATGTTAAGGAATTTTATGAGATTTCTAATAATTTTAAGTGATTTCGAGAGATTTTTCTGATATTTAAATGATTTTGTGAGAATTTTAAAGGATTTCATGAAATTTTATAAGATTTCAATTTAACATTTTTAAGGGATATAAAAGATATAAAGAGATTTTAAATGTTACCATAAAATTTCAAGAATTTTTCTGGGAATTTCAGGAGATTTTCATGAATTTTAACCTGGATTTCAGAAGATTTATGAGTTTGAAAATTGTTCTCGAATTTCAAGAATTTTAAGCGATTTTCACGAATTTTAACATAGATTTTAAGAGATTAGAAAAATAAGATACAATAAATTATATAATGTTTAAGAAGAACGTAAATGCGCGCGCGGGGCGTTCGTTCGTTCTTGTATTATATTACATAAAATTTGGCAGAGTTCAAGGTTTCTGCGCAGAAGAACTTGGTGAACCTTATTAGCATAAAGAACAAGTTAATTAAGAGTAATTTAAGAGCGTTTCATGATCAGTCGCCAAGGTCCGTCAAGGAAGTGCGAGAAAAGCTAGTCAACAGGTTGATCAAATTGACTTAACAATAATGGCAACAGGTCCGTGTTGGATTAAAACTCATTAAAAGTCCTTTTTGCTTGGATCCAAATGTCGCATGGGATACAGCTCGTGGGCGTTAGCTGTATACGAAGTGCATGCTCTCGGCGCATTCTCGTTATAATTGCACGTAAGGCGATATCGATTGCGTGACCACCGAGCAGTGCGTTATACCGGTAGCTAACCAGCATCACTAGTATTAGTAGTATTACTAGTACTAGTACTGAGAGAACCAACCAAGTGCAGTCATTAGTGTGGACGATTAATAGGACGACAAGCACCTTGTGGTTCTCACAGACTCGCCCTGACGCAACCGGCTCGTTCAATCCACGAGCTACCTTCAGAAAAAGTCACTCCAACTGCTGCAACGCCCCGAAGGGTCGAAGCAGAAACTATTAAAATCATTTTAGATGAAAAATCGTCGAATGATTGAAAATAAAAGATTCTGCTCATATGTATCTGGTATAATTAAGCCGAAACTTATAAGTTACAAGATTTAGCATGATGAAAAGAACAAGAGAAATTGGATTGTGGCATTTTTCCAAGCAAGTGACACATCGCTTTTCTCATGCAGATGAGAGTGATTCTTTTACGAGAAAGAATCGTCTCCGTCGAATCGACGTAGCCTTTAATTAGACCGTTTCTTTCTCGTTGTTGGTCCCCGGAGAATGAGAGATTCACGGGGCGAAACCGAGCTTTTTTTCTGGCCTTCGCCCTCTCTCGATCAGTGACGGGATTACAGTTTTAATTCATTTCTTAACTAACTCGACCACACCAATCGGTCCAATCAGAAACTCGATAGACAAGAGCTTTCTAATAAAATCGAGGACGTTCTCTGAGGAAATTAAAATGGAGCTCTCACATTAAAAAGGCTAAAAATGATTCCACTTTAATAGGATTCTCTATTCTTTTATGTCCCACTTTCATTTTTAATCAATTCCTATTTTTTTTTCTTTTTTTTTTCAACGGCATCATAATGAACGGAGAAGAAGAAAGAAGGAGGTATTTTGAAATCTTGAATGAAAATATAAAGACCTAAACGGTTTGAAGCATACGCTTGTTCCCCACCCACTCACATTATTGCTTATCACATTTAGAGTCCCAAAAGCTCTCTTCTGCCCCTGCTCATGAAAATTGTGCGACTTTGGCTCACGTAGAAGCGAATGAGTGGCCATAAACGTAAACCGTGTTCTTTTAAGTGGGGTGCCTTTAAAAAGATCGCCTTCGCTGTGTATATGATCGCTTCAAACCGAGGGTTTCGGAGGTTTCTGGGTGCCAGAGAACGATAAAGGGGAGCAAAAAGGGAGGGGGAGGGGAAAGAACAAGTAGGGTAGGTTTCGTCGGGATAGTAATATTCTTGAACCCCCAAGAGGAGGCTTACTGCAATAACCCCCACGGCTCAAACTCAAAAGCCTTCTCTCTCTCTCTCTCTTATCTCCTATTCTATCTTCCGTCTTTTCCCTTCTTTTGGAGAAACATTTTCTCTCCTCCACATCTCGCGACATGCGATAAATCTTATCCACCTTTAAAATAGAAAACCAGACTTGTATAAGCTGTCACTGAAGGTGAATAAAGTTTTACATAAAGTCACTTCTTTTATATAAAATAGAAAACGGAAGAGATCCGAAGCAAAATTAAATTAGGTGACGATGAATTATATATGACCGTTAGGCTCGCCGTTTGGAAATTTCACGAGAAGAATTTAAATTTCAGAAGATCTTAAGGGCTTTATCTCAAAATTAGATTATTTTTACTCTGTAGTTAAATTTTGAATTAGAAGTAAATTAGATGGTTTTTAGTACGATTGAAAAGGCAGTTGGACTGTTTAAAGAATCCTTCGACTTACGGCACCCTCACGTGTCGTCGAGGGGTAAATTCAGTGGATTCCCGTAGATGGTGGCCTTGGTCGAAATTAATAGTAACTGATCGAGGGGTAGGAAAAAATTGGCGGCAATAAAAATAAATTACATGCATCGTAACGCCCCGTAGTTGCCCCGGAGAGCTCCAAGGCAGACATCCATCCCGCTTGCATACTTCGGGTCCTGATTAAAATTGGGGTGCTCTCCGAGCAATGATCGGGACGCCTCCGGCTTTTGGTTCTACTTTCTGGTTCTTCCATCCCGTCCTAATTTTACCTCCCCTTTGCTCCTCTTACTCTTTATTCCAAATTTTCAAACCGTTGCACTGCAAATTGTAATTTCAGTAAAACATTCATTTGAGAAAAAGTGTTCGAGATAATATTATTTTTATCTGCTAAAAGTTGATACTTTTCCCCGAGTGCTTGTGCCAATTATTCTTATCCTCTCTGGGAAAATATTTTTTATTCTAAAAAGATGATTGAGTCGAAGTTGAAATATCGAAACGCTTATTCCGTACTACACCTGATTCGTCGTGTACGTATCGATAGTTATTTTTGACAATCGATACTTGCCAAATCGTAAATTCCACACTTGAATTGAATTTGAAATTTTGAATTTGATTTGTTAGTAATCCTTTTTTCACGAGTCTAAACTCGAAATGCATTGAAAATCTAGGAATTTCAAGGGAATTTTTTATGATTTCATGGGAGATAATGGGATTTTAAATGTTATCGTAGAATTCTAAAGAATTTCAAGAAGTTTCTGGGAATTTTTAGAATTTTTCACGAGACTGATTTCTGTGGGATTTAAATAAGAAATTTAAAATTTTACTGGGAATTTTATTGAGGAATTTCAAAAGCTTTTTATGATTTTTAAAAGATTTTGTAGAATTTACAAAGATTTCGAAGGTTTTCGTTAAATTTTAAAGGTTTTCAAAAAGCTATAAATTTTTTAAGGGTTTTCAAGAAATTTTCGATTTTTAAAAGATATTGTATAATTTTTATAGATTTGATGGAGTTTTATGAAATTTATAATAATTTATACAAAAGTATTTCAAGTGATTTTTCTGATTTTTAAGAAATTTTGTGACATTTTAAAGGATTTCATGGAATTTCATAAGATTTCTAACGTGGATTTCAAAATATTTATAATTTTGAAAATTTTCGTAGAATTTTAAGAGATTTCAGGACATTTCGTGAAATTTTAAAGGAATTGATGCATTTTTAAAAAGTTTTAAAGAATTTTTATTGCGAGAGATTTTATTTAATTTTTCGATCTTTCTAATAATTTTGAAGGGTTTCGAGAGATTTTTCTGATTTTTAAAAGATTTTTTGAAATTTTAAAGGATATCATGGAATTTTGTAAGATATCTCTTAATTTTAAGGGATTTTAAATGAATTTAAAGAAATTTATTAGAGATTTTCGCTAATTTTAACATGAATTGCAAGAGATTAATTATTTTGAAGGGCTTTATGTGCATTTTGAACGATTTTAAAGTGATTTTTACGAAATTCAAGAGATTTTTAGGATATTAAAATGTTCCTTGACTTAAAATCCCTTGAAATCTTATTAAATGTCGAAAATTAATGGAAATTCTACGCAATCTTGTTAAATTCTTAAAAATCCAATGAAATCTCACCAAATTTCTGAAAATAAACGTCCTTAAAATTACTTAATACCTCATAAAATATCAAAGAATCCCTTGAAGTTACTTAGTATCTCCAAAAATATCACCGAGGAACTAAAAATTTTAATGTAAATTAAAAAATTATCGTTTTAAAAGATTTCTAAAAATTGCAAGGGATTTTATGTAATTTTTCAATATTTCTAATAATTTTAAAGGGTTTCAAGAGATTTTTCTGATTTTTAGAAAATCTTGTGAGAATTTTAACGGATTTCATGGAATTTGATAAAATTTCTATGTAATATTTTTAAGGGATATAAAGAGATTATAAATGTTACCGTAAAATTTCAAAAAATTTTCTCGGAATTTTAAGAGATTTTAAAGTTTGTTTTGGAATTTTAAAATGTTTCTAGGAATTTTTAGAGATTTTCACGTTCTTGTTTAAGAAAATTTCAGAAATGGTGAAATCTTTTGAGAAGTAGACAACTGTTGTCCTTGTTTTCTTGTCTGTTTTTCCTCTTCCTCACGGTAATAAAAGCGTAAAGCGTACTCTGAAATTCTCACGACGTACCTGTCAGTTTATGATTGGAAATTTGGTGAGTAAAGTGTCCGCAGTACACATCTGGTCGACACGTGGGTTTTCCCCAGCTGTTTACGGACGGGCCAGCCTAGAAAACAAAAATCAAGGTTCATTGAAAAATTTGAAGGTAGCCACCTTGCAGTTTGTATTTATCTCTATTTCAGGTGCAGGATCCTTAAACTTTCAACATGTGTTTCGCATTAGCTGCATACCTTACCGGTGCTATTATATTATAAATGCCCAAAGGTACCAACTGTTCGTGGGAAAGCACCACGGAGGAAAGTCACATCTTTCTTAAATTATTTTATGGATGTTGACAAACCTACAATGTCTTCAAAGATTTTTCAAGGCTTTTGGTTCAGAGAAAACTTCTTATCCCTTTTTTTTATAGTAAAATTTAAGAATAGTACTTTTTCTTTTTTTATGTTTTTGTGTTAAGAGTGTTGGTGCCAAGTTCTAATCTGAAAATTCGATTTCTTCAAGTAAAATGAAAATATTCAATTTTGAATCAAAATTAAATATTGTTTTATATTAAATAATGTTTTGTATTTAAAATCTTTTGATCGTATAAGTTTATTTGAAAAAAGTGCCACTAGATTGGAAATGAACATTTTAAACTACAAATTTTCAGCTCAACTCGAGGTCGGTTTGCTCAGGATTTACCAATATAATTTTTTTTTATTGCAAGCTTACTTCCCGGAAATTTGAGGTGCACTAGGTGTTATAATGATTTATAATCCTTGGAATACCAGCAGTACTAAGCTTTTGAGAAATAATATTTGGGACAAACAAAACCCTAGGTGGGCTCTTTAAACCTCTGCGATGGTCAATAATGGCAAACGGGTCTGGAGCCCTGACCACCCGCTGAACTCTAAATATGGCCACCAGCCAAAATGGCAGGTTCATAACTACCTGTATTCATTCCCAATTTTCGCTACCGAGATTCAGGCAGAGATTATTGAACATAAATACTTTCTATGAGCAGGTGCTTTTATCTCATCCTTCAATTTTCAAATTTGTGATTCTTGTAATATTCAAGTGTTTTTACTTTACCAGAATGTCAGTCAAAATTTGCATACACTCGACGTTCCCAATATTAACCAAATTTCTTTTCTCAAATGTCACATCAATTGCTGTTGAGATTAATTACTTTTTATAGTATTTAAGTTGGGTTATGCATTCGTGTGTATAAACCTTAAACTACTTACTACCAACCTTGTCAACAAACTGACTTTGCTTCGAATAAGTCCAGATTCATAACTATATTTTATATTGTCTATGGTCTGTTAGAAAGAGTCTTGTCAGTCACGTGTTGAATTCTTTTATTTTACGTTGTGTCGTATTTAATTGTAAATTGAAGAGTTCTTATGTCAAAACTAGTGCCACTGCCGGCCGCTACGCGGCCGTCGCCGCTCTACAGTTTCTATGTTCTATGTTCTTTTCTACATTCAATATGCTCAATCCTTTTTTTCTTATTTCGATACTTTTCGAGGCAAATTCGAGACTTTTCGATATTCGACTTTGTTCAATTCATGAACAAAGACTGATGACTTTTTCCTAATACACTCTAATCTCCAAATAACGACGAAATTCCTTTTCTCAAATGACACACCAATTGCGCATGCGTCACATCAATTGCGCATGCGTATTGCGTATAATATAATATTTTTAGCATTTCAAATTGCGCGCTAATAGAAACCAATCAGATCAGATATCAAGTGAGATTTTAGGTCCATGCAGGTCGTTATTGACAAAGGAATGCGGTCGTTATTGGGAGATTCGAGTGTAGGATAATGTCGGAAACAAATTAAAAGGTACAATATCTATATTTCTTTAATGTAGGTTAAAATACATATGCGATTTTATATATTGTTCGAATTTACTGGAAGTTTCGTGCGGCCTTCTGATTCCTTATAAATATCATCAATTGCCAGGGTTGCACACGTAATATACCCTAGGTAAATTACATGAGTAGTTTACGTAATTTACGTACGTATATTACGTTGAAAACATTAAATTTATATGGAGTGGGGGTTTTTCTACGTATAATACGTAATTTACAAATGTAAAAAACCATAATAATATACGTAAAAATTCTCAAGTTACGCGTAACTGTGCAACCCTGTCAATTGCCTATACGTCACATCAATTGCGCATGCGTATTACACATAAAATAATATTTTTCAGCATTTTAAACTGCGCGCTAATAGAAACCAATCAGAAGTCGGAGGGCAACGTATGCGAAATAGTATCAAGTGATAATTTGGGTTCATGCTGTTTAATATTGAGAACAGAATGTGGTTAAGATTGAGAACACGTTAATATTGGGAACGTCGAGTGTAGTTGCTTTTTTGGAGTCCGTAAAGACATTCTTATGATTTTGGTGAAGTGAAATCTGAAAAGGTCGGTATTTTTTGATCGAATTCTCGAATACATAAGTTCTATTAATAATCCGGCCATAAATCAATTTACCTCATTAGAGTGCTTTACGACCTTTCAAAACAATAAATCAAATGAGGTATAGTTTACAATCGATTCCAATTATCGCGAAGCGCATTAAATTCTAACCTCGACTCGCTTCGCGCTGGTCATGTCGAGATTGTAGAGAAAGAAAGGTACGTTTTGAGAGAGTAAAGGGGAAGGGTATAAAGGGAGAGTCTGACTGGGATTTAGCATCGGTACACAGAACATCCTGTACGACCAAGCGAGCAGTATTTACGCGTAGAGTTACATAATTTAGCATCACGCTTGTCACATAAGTTAGAGCCCGCTTAGGCCAGGATGGCTATAATTTAATCGAAAGTAGTTATATCTCAGCCAATGGCTGTAGCACCTCGCGATCCGCGACGAAATGTTCAAAATAGAGGAACAGGCGATTGCTTTTAAGAGGGAACAGGAACTTGCGCATGTGACCAAACGAGTTCAAATTCTCTTTTTCTTCATCGCCTTCCTTGCTTCCAATCCAGTCTCATCTCGACTTTTTAAAACTCCGGTTTGCATTTCGAGAATTCGATAAACAATTCAAATTATCGAATCAGTTGGATCAGAATGAAACTGTTTTTTTTTTTAATGCGATTTTGTGTGGAGAAGTTGTTGAGAGAGTATCACAGGTGTGTCAACTCTTACGAAAGAAGGTATCCACCCTAGAGATGAACTTCCGGTTGGCAGGGTCACGTTACTTTGTCAAAAATTTGTGTGTAGATACCTCTGCACAATACATCACCCACATGATTCTAGAGACTAGAATATGAACTCTACCACTTGAACCTTCGTTTCTTAGGCGATCCGTTTCTCAGATAGTGAGAACCATTTTTTTAGTACAATTGCTTTTTAAAGAGATATCAGAGCGAACGAGAACGAGGACACGAGTGGATTGACGGACGTGTATGGGACTGGAAGAAAAATGAAAAGAAGCGAGTGAATGAAAGAAAGGATTGAGTAGTCGAGCTCTGGGATGTTACCAACAAAGGGGGTGTCGCAGCAACGATGCCCCACAATGCCTTTCTGATAAACGAGGCGAGATTGTCTGTCTCGTCTGACTCTCCTTCGTCTTTTCCAGTCTTGCAACTCCTTCGTCAAAGCTCTTTTGTAGAAGATTCAAAATTCCTCTTCATACACTTCACGAGACATCATTTTATCCAAAAAAATAAAAATTAAAAACTAACTTGAAATTCGGAAGGTTTTTGAAAATTTTAAATAAAATATTGAAAAAAAAACGTGTATTAAGATTTTTTGGAGAAGAAAATTCCGACAGTGTTGAGGTAGTCAGGATGTAAGAAACTGTGAAAAGGAGATATCAAATTGGCGATTTTACGACTTTATGAGTTTATTAGCCCACGCGAAGTCGAGCAGCATACGGCGAGAAAGAGGCGAAAGTATAAAGACGAGGGATACTGGAACGGCACAAAGCTACAATTTATGTATAAGCACCCTGGCAGTTCGTTAACGAGCTCTCGCTAACTTGGCGTTATACTCTCTTTATAAGAGCGCGACTTGTATCTACGATCACCAAGTCTGCAATATTGAACGGACACGTTTCCGTTCTCAATTCATTTTTTTCCCAGTTTTTATCCCTTGCTTCATTTTTTCACCCGTTTAATACGCCAGCAGGCGCATAAATAAATCCCTAATTGGGGCGAGTGCGTATTTGTTTCTGTCCTTTGCTTCTCGAATTCTGATCCAAGTCTCTTCATTTTCAGTCTTTTCTCTCCAAGTCTCTCTCTTCCTCTCTCTCTCTCTCTCTCTCTCTCTCTCTCTCTATGGGCTAATCAAGGTCCCGGCTTTCAGGAATCACATGTAACTCATCTGGTCGTTACGCAAGGAGACCGAAAACTCGTAGGTTTCATGTTTCAGGTCCGTGTCTTTTTTTTTTCTTGCGTTATAATATTTTAACCTTTCTAGTCACCTCGCAGGAGAGAAAATAATGAAATAAATCTGAAACCTCCGAAAAAAATAACTATCGGCATTTTGAGAATTATTGGCACGTGTATGTGACTGGTTTGCATAATAAAAAGGAGACTCATTCCAATTAGGAAGACGAATTGTAATCTTGTGCAGCATGCGGTCGACAGGATGTTACCCCTCGTTTTTGCCACGAAGCATTGTCGTCGGAATTCTCGTAAAATAATTAAGAGGCCCGGTAGCTACCAAGACGACGGTATTTTAAAGGGTCGTAAAAGAGACATTAAAATCTCGCCATCTCCTTGAAGACACCCCGCGTTGAGCCATCCGGAAGACGCTAAGGAAGTCGCGAAAATTTTGAGGATCTTCGCCTCTAATCGGTCGAATCAAAAAGTCGTCAGAAAACAGGCTTTAATCAACAGTAATTATAAGTAGTCTTCTCTGGATTTCGATTTAGAAATCACTCGGGTAATTCATTATTTATGTAAGAAAAAACAGAAACGAGTTCTGCCATCGTGTTATTTCTTTAAGATCCATAACATTAAATCATTCAGGGTGAAAGCATTGACTTATAAGCTTCGATGTCGACACGCATTGATATCGCATTCCTGAGCTTGCGTGGAGTGCGTGATGCTTGGTGTGCCTTTAATTGGACATTAATTGATTGGTATAAGAAATCAAAGGTCACCTGTAATCGTCACCAATCGCCTCCCGATTAACCTTGTTATTAGCTAAGATCCAACTTACGAAATACTTTCATTTCTTGATTATTTATATATCTATTTCTCATTAAAGAGAAGTTCCTTAATTTCGAAAATATTTACAAAAGAGGATGTTAGAAATCGCAGATGAATGGCCTATCGTTGACCCTTTACAGGGGGTCAAAGGAGCTGTAAACATAAATAAAACGCCTAAGCATTCCTCATTCAAATACTGAATGATAGGTTGGACAGTATCGTGAGCATAGTGAATAGGCGGGTGCATAAAATAGCGTTAGGATGTTCGTTAATAATAATTACGCTTGTATACACGAAAGGACGATTCACGTTTGTTGGAGTTTATAGTTTATAAAGCTCGCGTGAGTTTATGTCATCGAACGTCTATTACGCTAGATAATTGTTGTGCGGCGCGTGGTCAGTCCCCCAAACTAAAGAGGAGGCGTACCCTTGTAATTATGGAGTCCAACTGCCAATTTTCGTGACTCGTCACGCCGAAATGTCTAGACATTAATGAAGCTAGAGTTTTTTTTTCAACCCTAGGATTGTTTAATTATTTATTCGTATTTTTCAATCTTAATTTGATTACCAGAATCACTAGACTTAAGTTTAGAAAAACATTAGTATGACATTCAATCCGTTTTCATCTGGAAGCCTCTTTTACCAGTTTCTTGCACAACCTTCTTACATTATCTTCCTCCAATATCTTCCTTCACCAACCACGTCTTCCATCTTCCTTCATTCTTCAACTTTTATACTCAACGAAGTCGCCAATTACGTAGAAAAAATTCCTCCCATTGAAAAAATGCTCCTAAATGATAGACTTTAAGATCTGGGACGATGGTAACTTGAAGAATTTTAAATTCTCTTGTACTTTAAAATATTTTTTAAGTATGAAGCTTGAAAGTTGAAAGTTGGATTTAGGATCTTGTAAAAGCGAGTTTTGATGCCAGGGGCTACGACCGATGCCACGGATTAGGATACCGTGTGGCAATGTAGTACGTAAAGTGGGCTTGTCTCGTGAAGCGATTTGGGACCGAGGCCCGAAACAAGTTTGGTGACAAGACCCTCGTTCCAGCTGAACTAGAGAAAGTAACTGTTCCCCAAATCCAAACCTACGCACTACTTCCTCACTCAAATTCTACACCATGATGAAAAAAGTATATTTTAAAATTAAAGACTGTTACTAAGAAGATTTAAAATAGTCGAAAAATGTTTAGAACATATATATTCCTTTTTTTAATTTTCTAATATGCGTTGCACTTGTTTTAAGGGATATTGAACTTGTTTATGCGAATTCGTAAACGCCTAGTCAGATTTTCAATCTTTAGAACACCTTAGAACACCTGGTCCTTAAGAAAATTAGAAAAAAGTCTCTTCTTGACATTATGCGAACTCTAGCAGGAAGTTCGAGACCCAGAGAGTCATAACTTGAGGCAGAACATGCTGGAACACACACGGAAATGTACATATGTACTTACACAGGTGTATATACAAGATGAAGCAAGTATTGAACTTATCAATATAATCAGACTTCCAAGCAGATGAAGAACGTTTCAAAAATATATTTCTCGAGAATCCTGGACTACAAGTTCATGCAAAATCAAAAATCTAAAAAAATCTACAACTTTACAGAAACCTGATTTTATAGTTTCGCCAGAACCTAAGGCTTTTTATTTTAATTTCATTATTTAAGAACAGGGACATGAAACTTTAAAGACGCATTAAAGTGTGTTCTCATCCAAGTTCGTTTTACGGCAATCTCGATCTGAGCTTTCGACGCAAATAAGCGATCAAAGTAAATCGTCGAAAAAGGGGAGGAGGTGAGGTGATTGGATACAGGGAGGAAGGTCGATCAGTGATTTCCGGTTTACCCATCCACACATAAATTCTCAAGTGAATGGGAATCTGTACGAATGCCACAAGGTCGACCACACTTTGTATAGGTGTGCACATATTAGCCCAGAGAGATCGAGAATATCTGACGAGCGAAAAGCGCGGTAAATAACATTCAATAATATACAACCAGGGTGTCATTCTAAGCCACAACGCTACCATTGGCGTAGGCTCAACAGATCCCCTCCAAACACAATTTGTGGTATCGATGGAAAATCTCCACTTAAGATTCATTTAGGATTCTAAGGATACCTTTAGGACGTCCTCAGGATATCAATGTCTTTTTGCCCACTGGGAATCATCATCGAAGTTGAAACTTCCACTCAAGTACTCTCAGTCTCAAGGTTTTAAGAAACCCAGCAACAATTAGATCATCGAAACTCTAACTCCGGACCAAGTCCAATTGGCCCGTTAACAGTAAACCAGTAATCATCATCGAAGTTGCAATTTCCACTGCAAGTACTTCCAGTCTCAAGGTTTTAAGAAACCCAGCAACAATTAGATCATCGAAACTCTAACTCCGGAACAAGTGCAATTGGCCCGTTAACAGTCAATCAGTAATCATCATCCATTTAGGATTTCTACTGAATTTACAAATCTGAAATCAGTTTTTTTTCCATTGAATCTGAAGAGAAACGGGTTGCGATTGATTGGAAGGTTTGCGAGTAAGTTTGCAGAAAGGGCATGAGTAATTGTAGAATCTGCAGTGGGATGCAACTTGTCGAGTGGGGTACAGGTGACGGGTGTCGGTCGTGCCACTCTGGTCGGCACCGGGTTCGATGTTCGATACTTCGATCTCTAGAAGTCGAGCCGACGACGTACCTCTCTCTCTCTCTCTCTTGGTGCGGGATCACCAGATCTCTTGGCGCATGGTAGCAGCTCCTACCTGGTAGCTTCAGCTACACCATGACTGTCAGCCGGCGCGAGCGACAATGCTCGATGCAAGATAAGTACCAGCCTCAAGGGACCCTCCAGTCTTCCATCTGCAAAGGCCAATCAAATTTTAAAAACTATAAACAATTGTAAATGTAAATTCATCCTTATCTCGAATCCATATTAAAAATAATATATTTCTCTTCATATTCTTGGGATGTTCGGAAAATAATAAATTTACAATTTAGGACATTGTCTTGAAAGAGTCTGTTTCTTTTTCAGAAGAATTTCTCAGATTTGTTCAGTGCAATAAATTGAGGTAACATTATTGAAACATAAAACCGCCTAGGATCCTCGATCCTAAATCCCCGAAAAACCTGAAATCCTGTGGTAAATTTTTTGCCCGATTCTAGACAAACTGTCTATCTCAGCAGGTGGTAAAAGTCGTTCTCCAGGATTTATCTTTTTTTTTATGCACGCTTCTTACGCAAGTAGGCCACCTCTCCAACCTGAAAATTCCTAAACTGTTTAATTCGTTGACGTTTTGATTAATTCTACGATTATATGTACAATCATTAATTGCATTCGAGTGGCAATAAGTAGAAAAGTTTCATTGAGCAGAATATGAAAAGTAGAAACGTGTTGAAAGCTTGGCGAGGAATGTCGTATTTATATTTATAGGAGCATGTTGTTATCCTAGAGATCGATACTACAACATTATATATCGAAGCTGAGGATTTTTGCTCCCTTTTTTTTACATCATAATCACCGCAGAGACATGGAATATTTCGTTTATCGATGAAACGAGAATAAAAAGCTCGGGTTGGTTCGACGTAATTACCACTTTCATAACTCGCTATTAATCACGGCCGGCTGTTGCGACCTTTCCGAGTCGCGTGTAGAGAGCACGAAAGCATTTAATTTAGAATATAAATTTATTGTCATATTCTGTAACCCTCCAGGGAATGAAATTAGTAAAGAGAGAAAATATTAACAGAAAATAATATTTTGTCATGAATTTTCAGTGATAAAGAGACGAATAATTTGTGGCTCGAGTCAATCACACGTCAAGATTTCATCTCGAGTTGCATGGAATTGATCGGATCAGTGTCTCGGCGAATTAAATAAAATTTGTATTTATTAGTATATCTTTCATTTCATTTCATTTATCTATCACGTTTGCATTTGAGATAACGAACGTGTTGCATAGATACATTACTAATTACTGATGCCAATTTGATTTACGGACTCTTAAGAGTGCAATTAATATATTCGCTACTAATTGCTCATTTACTTAATATTTTATGTAAAATAAAATTAATTGTAATCCTGGATCATTGACTATTCCACTTCACTGAGAGTGAAGACTGATTTTGATTTTTGAGGGATTTTATTCTTTGTTGCTTATCAAGAATCTAAACAATGTCCTTGACAACTGGTTGGTACTTATAAAGAAGCCTGTTCCTAGCTAGGAATCCGCTTGCAGCATGTCTGGATTATGTCGCATATATCGTTCATAAAGAGTACAACCGTTGAGCATATCCAACATAATATACCGGTAGTGGAACGTTGGTAGCAATCGTTCGATTACACAACCGAAGAGACCGGTATTATGAGCAGCGAAGGACACGAGTGACACCAAGTATCGTTCAAAGTCCATTTTTACCTAGATTTTTACAGTGAACAGCTTTTTCTGAGTTCTCTCTCAAAACATTCCTTAGATTTAAAATACAGCTGATAATTATTAATCCGTCCACTCAGAACAATCTAACAATAAGAGAATTATCAAATAAAACTAGCCCTATAGATAAAAACTGTATATTCAAGTCAAATATAAATATAAATCTTCCACGGACAAGATACAAATGTTCCTTTGTTTGACACGTGTTAGCTGCAGAAGTAATTGTTCCTGCTAGAGAATCTTAGGTCACATTTTGCAGGAATAATTAATCATTCTGCAGTTTATGTGACATCAAAACTGTGTTGAATTTCTGCTAATTTAAATAAACCTCATTCATCATCATCCGCTCTCGAAGCATCAGTTTCGTAAAAATTGTCCGACCTTGTTTTTGTAACGAAATGTTCATGTGTCAACACGATCTATCACGATATTGACGGGTCGAATGGTTGTAACGGCATTCAGTGTCCTGTCATCGCTCAATTATCGGTTTCATATTCGATTATTTTATACTCGGTATAAATCTCAAAACTTGAGTCAATAAGGGGATAAACTAATAATTTCATTTCAAATTAATCTAATGACTCATAATTATATTTTTTCTAGTTTGAACACATTGGTCGATGGTTTCAATCTTTTCCTAGAAGCGAGGAATACCGGTTCTCTAACAACATCTAACGACAATCACATCGATCAAGGGACATCGCGATAATTCCACCTTGCCTCGCTCGTGGATCGTAGATCGCCCATTGCGGATCGATAGATCACCCCGCAGGCATTTTATTATTGTCGAGACACGCGCTAGAAAAATTCTCTACTATCGAGATTTCTGGTTTCCTACAAGACGATCAAGTTCGATATATCGCTCATTGCGGAAAATTCCAAGACGTTATATACTTATCCATATCTTTCTGAAGATAAAAAATATATTTATGAGAACTGTCCCAAATTTTAAGTTCCAAGTCCTAAATCCTAAGTTTTGAGTTCTAAGTCTATATTCTAGTTTAAAAAGATGATTGAGTCAAAGTCGAAATATCGTAACGCCTATTCCGCACAATCGATACTTGCCGAATCGTAATGGGATTTTAAATATTATCGTAGAATTTTAAAGATTTTCAAGAAGTTTCTCGGAATTTTTCGAATTTTTCATGACTTTCATCAGATTGCAATCGGACTTCAAAGAAGTACTTTTATGAATTTGATGGAGTTTTATAAGATTTCTGATAATTTAAATAAAAGTATTTCAAGAGATTTTTCTGATTTTTAAAAGATTTTGTCAAATATTAAAGGAATTCATGTAATTTTAAAGAATTTTAAGGGAATATAAATATTTTGAAATTATGAGGACTTTTGAGAGATTTAAAGAAATTGTATGCGATTTTATGTAATTTTTCGATATTTCTAATAATTTTAAAGGGTTTCAAGAAGTTTTTCTGATTTTTAAAAAATTTTGTTAAATTTTAAAGGATTTCATAAAATTTGATAAGATATCTAATAATTTTATGGAATTTTAAATGTGAAGGAATTTCAAGAGATTTATTAGAGATTTTCACTAATTTTAACATGAATTTCAAGAGATTAATTATTTTGAAGGGTTTTATGTGCATTTTGAACGATTTTAAAGTGATTTTTACGAAATTCAAGAGATTTTTAAGATATTAAAACGATCCTTTGACTCCCTTCAAAATCTGGTGAAATTCCTTTAAATTTCGTAAAATCCCTTGAAATCTCATTAAATCTCTAAAATTAATGAAAATTCTATGCAATCTTGTTAAATTCTTAAAAATCCAATGAAATCTCACCAAATTTCCAAGGAATTAAAAATTTAAATTTAAATTTAAAAAATTTTATTTGAAAATATTTCTAAATATTGCGAGGGATTTTATGTAATTTTTCGATATTTCTAATAATTTTAAGGGGTTTCAAGAGATTTTTCTGATTTTTAAAGCTTTGTAAATGTTTTAGGAGTTTTTAAGGAATTTAAAATATTATCCTGAAATTTTAAGAAATTTGATGAGATTTCTAATAATTTTAAGTAATTTCGAGAGATTTTTCTGATATTTAAATGATTTTGTGAAAATCTTAAAGGATTTCGTGGAATTTTATAAGATTTTTATGTAATATGTTTTAAGGGATATAAAAGATATAAAGAGATTTTAAATTGTATCTTAAAATTTCAAGAATTTTTTTCGAAATTTTTAGAGATTTTCACGAAGTTTAACATAGATTTTAAGAGATTAGAGAAATAAAATATAATAAATTATATAATACTGAAAAAGAATGAAAATGCGCGCGCGTTCGTTCTTGTTAGATTAATATACTCAAAATTCCAAAGAGCGTGTAAAAAAATTCTTGGATTGTTACAACAGTCACTTGTTTAGCTCGTTGCCTAGCTCCTGTTTGACGTCCTCTTAGGATTCTTCCTCGATTGCCTCGTGCCATCCCAGTCTTCTTTGTTTGTTATAAAAAAGTTTAATTTCACTGGGCTGGAATGGTGGCATCGCATTTTATGGTGACGAGAAGACCTCTCGTGTCACATGGTCACGTTGTACCCCACATACCGATCGTCGTCACCCTGTTAACGAGCACGTGCGAATCCAAGCGTGCCTTTGATCCAAAGAATCGGTCAGGAAGAAAATATAATCTTTTTTTCATCACTAGATCCATTTTTTATCGTTTTTTTTTCCTCTTGATAGTGTTAGTCCATCGTGTTTACGTCCAACTTGGAAAAATAGCTCCGCTCGAGACAGCTGATGGCAATCTAATGCAAATATCGTTCGACGATAAATCAAACTTTTTAGCTTGTTCAGTTTTCCATACGCTAGTGTTTTCCACGATCTAAATAAAACGAAGAATTTATCACAAGTTTGATAATTTTCTATGATATTTCTATATAATTTCTGAATTACTCGTGAGTTGCTTGATTAAGTTTTAACAATGTTTTTTTCTCTTTCAGATTTTCACAGCTTGAAAGATTTCAATCTCTAAAATTGGACATATACCATAAATTGCACGCTGCGTAGAGTGAAGTGCAAGGCAAACTATAAATATTCATACCACTGCTTGGATCTTTATCTAGCGGCAATCTGCGCCAATTTTTAGCGATCGAGCGATCGGGGAAAATAAAAGGACACAATGAATTCGTGTAGAAACCCCAGATCTGCATATAAAGGTGTTACCGGAAAGCACCTTACATCTTCTGGCGATCGACCATTTTTTCAGCCTCTCGATTGTTCCTTCAGATTCGCGATAAGACTTTTTCTTAAATCTTTCATCAGATTAAAAAAAAAATTCTGAAACCCCTTTACCAACTCACAGAGCTTATAGAGTATACTCTATAGGTAGTAGGTAGTATTTCAAACAAACCCGACGAAAGTTGTGTCTGTGACTTTTATAAAAGTTCTCGCAAGATATAAATAAGATCAATCAGGTTATTAGCCAAAGATAGTAGATGGAAGATATGATAGGAGTTTAAAGGGGCCTAAGTTGGATATCGAATAGATTTCAAGCATTTTATCAATAGAAGGAGAGCAAACCCTTGATTTGCATATCAGATTTGAAAGGTAGAGGTATTGGATGTTACATATCTCTAGGCAAATAAAGTTTCATAGTCATAGACGAAACGGAAACAGAAAGAGGGCAACGAACTTGGGTTCGAATAAGGAAAGACACCGGATCAGCGAATGAAAGGGTTGCAGAAAAGAGAATAAACGATGGCGGGGGATCTTTTGCTGGAGTCCGGATCTCTGCGTAGCACGGTGGCCGGGACATTATCATAACCACATTCTCGATGCAGACCGTGGGGCCTGGGCGATACCCGGACACCCCAACCCTTTTATACTTATACGTATGAGAACACGACCGTGCATTACTCCAAGCAAAAGCGTGTATTTGCTTCTGCTCGTTCACTCTCAAATTCCTCCTTTTTCCTCTCTTTCTCACTACTACATTTGGTGCGAATCTCGGTCGCAAATCTTTTGGTATTTGTACTGAAAGATCTGAAAATTATCCTACATCTCCTATTTCAATCCAAACATCACTTCAATGAACTTAAACGAATCCTCACTATTTTGCCCTCCAAATGAAAGTAACCGTAACTGCAGGTCGGATTTTTCAAGGATTTCTGAATTATTTTGCATACTTTAGAACCTCCCCCCCCCCATCTCCATCCCTGAATCCGTTTAGCAAAAGGAGTGCAAAAACGAGAAATTTATCGCGCTCAGAGCGCGCGGATCATAGTTGGTAGTAAATATAATTTTATCATATTTACGGCGTCTCGTTAGGCAAGAGCAGAGCATTTAGCTTGAAAGTGTCGTTTTAATTTTTCTCTCGGAGTCAGCATGTAAGGAACTACCTACTAGAGACTTACATGAACGATTTTCAATCCTCCAGACCTTGGTCATGTCATAAGACTAGTTTGCAAACCTTACATCACAGGTACAAGCAGTTGGTGCAGTTTGGACAGAGTCTCACCTGCATCCCTATAAATCCTAACACAGAGGTATTGCTTACATATACATATGTTAATATCGTGTACTCACAAAAAAATGTATTTCCGCCCACGGGGCTCTCGTTTATCGGTAGTCGCAGGGCTAAAGGCTAAAGCTTCTCTTTTACGCCTTTCTCTCCCTATTGGAGCCTCCTGTGGTTAAATACGCGCGTCAATCCGATCGGTCGTGCCCGCATTATATTCAAACGCTTCCTGAAATAATTCTGCATACATGAATAATGTAATATTGCAGTTACGCTCGAAACCTGAAGGAGCCGACGGCCTTGCAGAGGGTCGATCTGCAACTGGGACTCGTTTTTTTTCTTCCCTTTTCCTTCACGGTGCTTTTATTCCTTCCGCTTTTGCAGATATCTACTACTCTAAGTTTGATACATATTACTATTATACCCAGTGGGTAAAAAGACATTGACATCCCAAGAACGTCCTAAAGACATCCTTAGGACGTCTCATGTCTTGAAGACGTCTTTAGAACATCAATTAGAGTGACATGGACGTCCTGAGGATGTCTTTAGGATGCACTCAGTATGTTAATGTCTTTTTTCCTACTGGGAATCATCATCGAAGTTGAAACTTCCAGTGCAAGAATTCTCAGTCTCACGTTTTTAAGAAACGGAGCAACAATTAGGTCATCGAAACTCTAACTCCGGACCAAGAGCAATTGACCCATTAACAGTCAATCAGTAATTATCATCGAAGTTGAAACTTCCAGTGCAAGAATTCCCAGTCTGAAGTTTTTAAGAAACCCAGCAACAATTAGATCATCGAAACTCTAACTCCGGATCAAGTTCAATTGGCCCGTTAACAGTCAATCAGTAATTATCAACGAAGTTGAAACTTCCAGTGCAAGAACTCCCAGTCTCAAGTTTTTAAGAACCCCCTGTAAATTAGACTGACATGGACGTCCTAAATATGTCTTCAGGATGTCGATGTCGTTTTGCGCATTGGGTATGTAAAGAGACCAAAGCAAGTTTCAAGTCCTGAGTTCTAAATCATAAGTCCTAAGTTCTAAATCCTGAATTCCAGGTCCTAAATTCTTTTGAATCTAAATGCCAAAAGCCAAAAAATTCTTTGAGTTGCTCAGTCTATTCGATGTGTTTTTTTATCAAGAATGAAGTGTTTCTCACAATTGATTTGGCATTGTGTTTCTGTTAGGTGCACGTGTTGCCGAGATAGTCAGCAAAAGTGGCAAAGTTCTACAATGTGTTCGGTCTGAAGAATAAAATACAGACATACAAAAATACAAGTTCTGCTCGCCAATAGAGAAAACAATAGGTTGGTCGCCGCGAGTATGGAATTAGCCCAGCTGGAGTCGAAGTCGGGTTTTAACACAGGGATTCCAGGCGCAAGCGAAATTTTACGAGAAGCATACTAATATAATTACATACGATATTCGCGCTCGCGCCCAACTCTGGATTAACAAGGCGTATCCATTGAAAGAGAGAAAACGAAAAGGACCGACCCCTTTTTCAACGACAGCGTTCCTCGTCCTTGAAGGGGTTGAATGCTGAAATTCCCCACGTTCCTTTCGAACCCTTTCGTGGTAACTGCTTCGTTAACGGAGTCATTTCTTTCTAAGATCATTAAGCTTCTTAAGGTTTTATGACCGTCGAGCAAACACTTCCGTAAAAGTTTTCTCTTTATATAAAATGTCTTATAAACAGCTGCTACAGTCGCTAAATGCTGGTGATGATAACTGAATTGATGTTGAAAAAGTTCATTAAAAATGGGGCTTGTAACAGATATAATTGAATTTAAAGAAAGATTTTTCAGGGATCCTAGAAGTTGAGTAGAAATTTTAATATCTTCGTAATTTTCTATCATTACTTTATAAACGGGCAGAACTTTCTTGAACTTTTTCCAAAATTTACGATCAAGTGAACGAATCTTCTTCGTGCTCATTTCCCACATTCGCAAAGTCAAAACAATTGTCTGTCCTGCACGTGTTTGAATTATAGATGAGCTGCGCGGAGTTTAAAAGGTGACTGTATTTTCAACTTTCACATACCATGAGTGCTACTCAGAATTTAAAAATCTTTATAGTTTCTACGTTGTTACATTCACCAAAATGTAAACTGTATTAGCTGGTATTAGAGTCGGAATGAAAAAAAGGTTAAAAAATATATTTCTAGGATGAAGAAGCTTTTTGAAAGCAAAATCAGAGCAATATCGGTGGATTGGGATAAAAATCGAGTAATATTTTAGAATTTTCGATTTTTGAGCGATCTTTGGCCAAGGGATGGAGAAATTTAGAATGGAGGGCAAGGATGAGTGGAAGGTAAAGAATAAAGGAAGTGTGCGTGGAAGAGAAGACGAGAGAGTATTGATCTCACCCGGTGTAGCAACCCCCAGCTGGCCTAAACCCACCCTTCCCCCTAGTACCACCCCCTCACTACCCCTGCCGGTTGTTGTGTGCTGCATACCAATTTTCTTGATTTTTTCCCTTCTCGCATCCCTGTCTCGCTCGACTTCCTGCCTGTCCTTACAGTCTTTATAGTTATATACAACAGACTAGTAAAGAACGAGGGAACAAGGCTCTTGGCTACTCGGAAAGTGTGGAAACCCGATATCTGAAAGTTATCTTTAAAAGCAACCGAAAATATCTCTAATATCACTTCAATAAATTCGCAACTTATGGCTGATGTAAAAATTTTATGGCAATATAACTACACCAAGATCGAATCTGCAAAAGATATTTTTCTTTATCAAAATTAGATTAGAATGAATTAGATCAGAATTAGGATTAGAAGCCTATTGCAATACAGTTGACCTCAATCTCATACAATTATTTTGAATTGTCTTACTGTATATGGCGCCCACTTTTACAAAAAAGTTTAACAATTATTCTTTTACTGGGATCATATTGTCAATAACAGAGCCTAATAGGGATCACTTGACTCGTTGCTAAACGATTAGATTGGAGCAGATGCATGTTAACAGTAAAACACTTCAATATCCGGCAGAAAAAATGGAAGAACAATTGCAGGAAGAATGGTATGGAGATACGGAGACGCTTATCGCGTTGACCAACTAACACGTTTCCTAATTAGCGATTAACAATTAGGTTGAGCTACAACCCCCACGTCTGGGTAATTAGCTCGCAGTGGCATCGTGCATTCTTAAACTCAGAGAGACTCATTCATTGGCTAAAGGAGAGGATGAACGAAACAGGGTGAAGGCAAGTAAAGGCAAAGAGACCGGAAGTTGCGAGGACGTCGGTGGGACGCGAAAAAGGAAGTAAGGTGGGTCTGAACTCAGAGATAAACCTGGTCTCGTCTGGAATCTTCTATTAGCAATTACAGTTGTAATTGTTTCCTGCAATATGCATGGAAATAGTGGAATTATTTAAAAACCACCCCTATCTGAGGACGGGGTACCTCTCTCTTTCTTGCTCTTTTTAGGTTTATTTTTTCTTTGTTTCTTTCTCTTTCTTAGTGCTCCATACGACTTAAACTCACATTTCTCTTTCGCTCTATCTCTCTCCTGTTCTATATTTCACCAGGGCTCCTTCGATTCGTTCCTCGTCGCAAATCGAGGCACGAAAGAAAACCTCGAATCCGAATCCCCGGCACGGTTAACGGTTAATGGACCAGAAACAATTTATCCGGACAGGTTCGTAGAATGCATAGATGCTGTAAGAGTCTAGAGAGTTGGTCTTCATCGCCCCTCGAGGGGTGGCCATGCCCTCGAGTAATAATCAAGAACTATTCCGATTTTGGCTGTAATCGAGAAAACACTTTTGATAATCCATTTAAGCCTGTTCGAGCAAAAGACAAAACAACAAAAATAAACAAAACTAGCTGTCAAGTTGTATCAAATTTTGTACTCATTCAATGAGCACTTTGCTTCCTGTAAGCAAATTTGATTTGCTTCCTCATAGAAGAAGCATTAAGTATTTTTTACATCAGCATTAAATTTTGATTATTTGAGAAGTTATATTCAAAAAAATCCATTTTCGAAAATTACAATAAAGCATAACTTTCTTATTTCTCAATTAAATGCATTAATCATACAGATCAATCGATTCGTCTCGACATAAAGATATTTATTTTCGTTAGGTCAACTCAAAATTTTGAGTATTTTAAAACATAGAGTGAAAAAATAACTTTCAAAATTATAAATAAACATAACTTCCTTATTTTTTAATGAAATGCATTAATCATATAGGTCAATCGATTCGTCTCGATGAAAGGAATCTTCATTTCCCTTACACCAGCTTTAAATTTTCAATATTTGAGGAGTTATAGTGGAAAAATGAATTTTACGAAAATTATAAAAGTACATAAAACTTTTAAAATTAAATATTTTGTGAAATCCTTGTAAGAAATTCAACTAGGTATATAGTGGAATAACTATGCAAAATTTCATCAATTTATCTCTACGCGTTTTCAAGAAATTGCTGGATCGTGACACACACACACACACATACACACATCTTTTCAGATCATCATATTAGATATATTGCCCTTGAAATATGTTCAAAAAAACCTTTTTTAGAAAACTGGATTTTGTCACCACTACATAGCTTCCTCTATGAGGAAGCAAAAATGGCGAAATTGAATTGCCGTTTGGTCAGGGTGAACTTTTAGAGTGCAGGAGGGGTGGATGCTGCTTATTTGTTTGTAAAAGTTAATAGATTAGCTAAAATATGAAGATTTGTGGTGGAATAAAATAGTAGGTACCGCGGCCATTTTTTGACACGTTTTTGACAGCTCAGCTGTTCGCCGCATAGATGCAATGTGGTTGTACATTTCAGGTTGGTTCGTTCAAGAACTTACCGGTAATATTCACAACGTTCCGAATATTACCGGTAAGTTCTCGAGCGAACCACCTGAAATTTACAACCACGCTGCACTTATGCGACGAACAGCTGAGTGAAGGTGGACGAAGGATACAAAAAGATATTAAGTAAAGATACAACAAGAAAGAAGTTAGTATAGATTAAGAAAGCGATAGAATTAAAATTAGCATAGATAAGGAAGGATACATTTGTATATATTTTTCCTTTCTAGTTCAATCCTGAGACAAAGATTGAAATATTTTTAATTTTTACGTTATTACTTGCAAAGGTTTGTTTTTATCATCGAGGACAAGCTTCACACTGAATTTTGAATTGATTAATGACGCAAATGAAGCTATCAATTTGCAAAAGGCTCGTTGCAATAAATAAATATTGTGTATTCGCAGGTTGTCTGCTGCAGACGGAAAATAGATGCTCGAGACCAAAATTGGATACAACTTGCACCATAAATGGTGCGTCAGTTCCGCAAATGGAACATGCAACCAAAAACGGTACCAAGGTGATTTGCACACTCAGAAAAGATGTCTGTAAAATTCCGCTCGATGGCGAAGCTCGTAGATCGACACTGGCGGTCAATTAGCATAGGGACAATCACTGGGAAACATTCGGGTGGCGATTTCCTGTCGCCTGACCCCGACGGATGTCGTCTTACGGAAAAGGCGTTCAAACGAGTATAATACAATCAGAAACAATAAGGCCCGTGTGCTGCAAATCACGTGATCAAAGTTCATGGCTGAGGGCTTAGGTTAGGGGTTAGGATTTCCGATACTATTTATTTCGGTATCAATGTCACCCACCTTTTGTCAATCAATTTTCAGAATTGAATATTCGAAAATTCGTTTCTAAACTCTACTTCGTCCTAAAAAATTCATTCTTGAAAAATCAACTTGAGTTAAATCCAATTTTAGTATACGTTGAATAGTCAGAATAAAACTTTTTATTAAAAGGATGATCGGGTAAAATATTATTTGCATTTGGATGCATTTATCAAGTTTTACATTTAGACAAAGTAATGAAGCTAAATTAATTAGAGATAAGTTAATTAGACTGCTCCGGCTGCATAAAATATGATAAGTAAAAAGACGTATTTCTGTAAACTTCTAGACATTTATCGAACTGTTTTTTTTTCTTCTTTTTTTTTTAAATAAGTCTGCGTCTAGAGAAAGCTTATTGCATAATTCTGCATTGGTATTTCGGTAGCTGACAGGGATAATCGTAAAACCAATTGGCCATAATGCGTCGCGACTTCCGGTTGGCGGTTTAATTCTTATACTGAAGCCCTGCATCATTAGGTAAAGAGAAAAGGAAATGGAAGAATAAAATGTTGGGAAGGGGGGTGAGGGTGGGCAGAAAGGGGGTAAAAAGAAAAGGCCACCCATAGGATATCCGATAGAATCCGCACGCGGACCATGAAGTTCTATTCCTAGCCTATGCGGTAGTCTAAGCACCGTGCTGCATTGTGCGAACACGTAGCAGCAATCATTATTATTTATTACACATTTCAGCCGTAACCACCGACTTTTCTCGGTCTTCCAACCTCCCCCCCTTTCATCCCCCTTCTCTCGACCAACGACAGTTGGTACCTGCTACAAAAGTTCCAGATGCTCGTCAAAGCCCTCCGCGTGTAAATAAATCCCGGAGGTTCGTGTTCAGTCGACATTGCGCGTATTATATTGTTAAGAGGGCATAAAAGGAATTTAGATGGGGGGAAGAAAAAAGTCCTGAAGTTGAACATTTAATTTAGGGGCCTCGGAGCTAAGTTCTAATCTCAGAATTCGTTTTCTTCAATTTACTTAAAATATAATTATAATAATTAAAATTAAATTTAGATCTTAAACTCTACCACTGTAGAGCGAAAAATATCTGATTTAATGTAGAGTATCTAGTTAAATAACTTAATATTACACAAGTAATTTGCCTTTTTGAATTTTTTACCTAAAGTATTTTGTTTATGTGAACTCTTCTCTGAAATGAAATTTTTCCAAGCTTCTATTTTATTATATGCAAGCACAATGGCACTTGATAGTGAAAAGACGATGAAGGTGGAAGAGTTTTACACAAAAGAAGCTGGGATATGAATTCTTATTTTGTCAATGAGGTGAAATATTAGAGCAGGCCAACGTTGGACCACCTTCTTCCATAAATAAAATTTCAACCCGCGTAATATGTAATATCGCGTGCAGGTCGCTCCATTGTATTTTTTTTATCTTTATTCATTTCACATGGTTTTATCGCCGACCCACCTTCACCCCTCGCTCACGAATATCAAAAAAGCACGTATACTCTGGATAATTCCGAACAACCCCTTAAAGTCACATCTGCTCCACGTGTCTTTCAACTTTTTTCTGGGCTGCATTCCTCTTAAAACTTGAAATAAGAGTAATTTTTAAGGAGAAATTAACGAGGAAATTAACTTTGACGATAAATTAATCTGGAAGAGAAATTCATTCTGATGAAAGAGAATTTATGGAAAAGAAGTTAAAACTTGAGAAACTTTTTCCATTTTCTCTAACTTGAAAATCATTTGGCGATAAGTGATTATTTAATTCTTTTTCTGGAACAAAAAAATTAGAATAACAATTGCAAGATTTTCTTTTAGTATAAACCTTGAATAGGATTTAAATAAAAAATATGTTTAAAGAAATTTTCTGTTTTGGAATTTAATTTTAGGGAAATCGCTTGATGTCGGAAAATTTGCGAAAACCACAATAACACATTCCGATTTTCTGTCACGAGACGAGGCTTCAGTCAAACGACTAACGAGGCTTCATTGAAAGCTCGCAACCAGGCGTCGAAAAGGCGTTTGAAAGCCATGATGTATTCCCCTGATTCTAGTGCCCCTTCTCTAAAATCATCCACGCAAAAATCCTGGGCAAATATGCAAAATAAATCCCAAGGGCTTTCCCGCAAATGGAGAATTAAGAAATCGTAAAACGCAAATAGAGAGATGATCTAAACTTATTTGTAACGTATTATTCACGAATTTAAATATTTATAAAATTGTTAAATTGGAAAAACCTCGTTTTAACAATTTTTATAATGTAATCACAATTTCAACAAAATCCATAATCGTAAAATGATTTTCATCTTCTAATTATTGAGAGTTGAGAAAATAAGATAGGACATTTACAAAAAGAAGTTGGGGCCTTCGTGCAGCGAACAAGTTGAAAATTACAGGTTTCGTACTTTGGGGCAGATCATTAATGTGTCCGCGGCACAGTTTTCTTAACTTCTCGATTTTTTTTCGTGTTTCGACCGACGGCACGCGATTGATTGTCGCCGAAAGCAAAAAACGTTAACGTTCTCCTTTTAATGTGACAAAGGAAGACGATTATCCTAAATACAAGGCTTTAAATATGACGCCTTAAAAAATTCGTCACGAACGAATTATCCCGAAAGCATCAGTAATTATCGGCTAATCATTATAATTAAAAATTAGAGCGGTATTATTATTAGAAATTATAGTCCTTAAATGGTAATTCATAAAGTGGGCTAGACTCTAGATTTCGAGTAAATTGATCATAGGATAGATTTTCATGTCTATAATGAAGATAATTTTAATGACGATGATTATTATAATAAAAATAATCACGGTTATCTTCTTAATTTATTACAATTTTAGTTTTTTCGATGGTTAAAGAATTAATAATGATAATGTTGATAATAATAATATAATAAAAACATACGAAAAATGGATAGACGGATTCTAATGGTAGCTGTTTCTTCAACGCCTTAGGTGAAAATAAGTTCTCATAATTATTGGAACAATTTTGAGTTTATAAGCACACCTTCCGCGTAAATTTAAGTTCCGCGAAACCACATGTATTTAGATAATGATAATTCGCTTTTGTGATATTGGTCTGAAGTGTCCCTTCCGGCAACCACAGGTATGTTTGGCATGCAGCGATTGCGTTTCGAAGACTCGTCGCTTTTAAACACGCAAAACTCGTTGCAGAACTTTGGTGAAAGTTTCGAATAGAAAAAATGCTGTCCTTTTCAATCCACTTCATTCTGGAATTTGTATTCGAACAAAACAGTTTCATTCCAATTTATTTCGAAGACGCACAAGAAAAGAATGGATGGAACAGAAAACATTTAATAGACATAGCAGTGATGTCAATCTCTAATGTTCCAAGAATAAAAGAAGTTGCTTTGTCCTTTTTCCCATGAAGTGAAAAACTGTAAACGTTACCCTATTGAGGAAACAAAAGCTTGAAAGAGAACGACACGAGTCTTCGATGTTACGCAGTCAAGCCGAACTATTGACCTATAACTTCTCTTTTAACTGCGAAAATGATGATTCTGGGAAGCGCGAGATAAGAGGGACGATAATAAGGTGTAAGTGGGACAGGTAACCGCGAGATAAAGGTGTTAAGACACCTGAAAGTTATGCATGAGCATGCACATAGCTGAGTCGAGTATTCCGTAAAAATGTGTTGACCGCAATTTTGCAACTTCTAGTTGCGAAATAAAAGTGAAAAATATTAGTTTTTTTTCTATATGTCACCTGAGCCCGGGACAAATGTTTTTGTTTAAAAACAATATAAGCACAAGGCTGTTACTGTTCTGAACGTAGCTGTCAATATTCTTGAAGTGTATAAGAAACACTATCTCTATAATAACTGTATAGCGCATGGAACACGATTTTTGTGATTTATAGAATGCCATTTTGTTTTGGAAATTTGTGCACTTCGGGAAACTTCGTGGCTTGTTTCGGCAACATTCGATTCGATATTCGGTTCTTCGCACTAACATTTGTTATCGAACCGAATGTTGCCGAAACAAGCACGATGTTTCCCGAAGTGCACAAATTTCCAAAACAAAATGGCGTTCAATTAGTCACGACACTTTTACACGGCATCCGCTATCCAGTTATTAAATAGATCAGTGATAAGAAACCGAGGTAAAAACATTGGAAATCTACAATCAAAGAGTTGTTTTAAGTTACCGAATTGCGATGAAGACCGTGAATGTATAATAACATTTAGTTAAGACAGTTATAGCATTTCTTGAGATTAGGGGTTATTAAAGTTTGTGTCCCTGTATTTTTCTCGAACGCGGACGCTCGCATAGAGATCTCGACTTGGGCGTGTGCGTCGACTTAGTTTGCACGTTTTTCAACCCCGCGGAACTTGTAGGTCCAGCGGCTGAATAACGTGTTATTACGTGTCTGGCGAATAAGAGAGAAAGGAGAGAGAGAGAGAGAGAGAGAGAGAGAGAGAGAGAGAGAGAGAGAGAAAGCAAAGAGTGAGAGAGTAGCGAGAGAAAAAGAGGCCCTCTGCTTTTAACCCTTTGGCCATTTAAACCGGACTCCTTTTGGAGAAACCCTTGTATCAGTGCCTCTTAGCGATTATCGACCTTTACAAATATTCATTTCAATCTTCATAATGTACAAAACGTAATTATATTCAAGAACAAATCGTAAATAAAACATATATAGTTAATCATGAATATACTAGAAAAATCTAATACCTTTTCTGATGAGAATGTAACAATTTGTTTCTATCCAAATTAAGGCTGAACAACATTAGTTGACTCAGACTCTTGGTGAAAATCGATCAATTATAGTTAATTTCATAATATACGAAGCTCATTTTTCGGGAACGTTTACTTTTTTAGTGATTTAGCTCAACATAAATTTATCTCCAGGCGGTCATAGACTCTTGTCGATTTGGAGCAGGTTAAATTTAAAAGCTCAGTGGTGCTTTGGGCAACCCTCCATTATGCGAAGACGGGGTGCCCGCCGCTATAATATTCAATAGGTACCTCCTCGGGATGCGAAATCTTCCAAGAAGCCGATGTAGTTTCAGATAATGGAGCAGTGAATTGGGATATAACGTGTCTTAAATTGTCTAATGAGTGACCGAAGGGTACTCTGGATTCAAGGTCGCGCTATTTTTTCACAGAAAGAACAATCATCTACTCAGTTCTACTGACTTCACCCTCGACAAAATTCCCGTTTCTAGGAAAATATATTTCATTCTTTTAGCCTTACCTCTTTCTGACCTCTGAGATCTGTTACCAGAAGGCATAAATAATATTCGAAACTGGCGTTGAACATCTTTTTAATATGGGTTGTTCTAGATTTTTGTGCTGGGATGTTATCTACAACCGGAATTTAAATTTCTAACAAACCACCAATCATTGGAACATGGTTTCTCGAAAAAAATCACACAATTGTCGAGATTTGAGATTCGAGGTTCGACACGTTATTTCAGAAACCCAAACTTTTTTTCCGACAAATCCACGGGGGAAGCGCGTCAGTGGAAAACGAGTAAGCCTGTAATCGAGGGTCGGAATACCGGGATCGTTGCGGTATGTCGCGAACCACCGATGTAGCAATGGTGTGGGGGCGTTGAGTTTCGAGTCGGACGAAGAGGTTGAGGGGGGTTGGCAGGGGGTTGTTGGGGCGGTTGAGGGTGTAGAACGCAACCGATGTTCACTTATTGGCGACGTGTCTGCCAGCATGGTGCAGAACAGTCAACGTGAACTCTGCAAGCAAACACGCGAGCGAATAGTACTTGTGTCTCTCTCACTCTCTTTTGATTCTTTGCTTGTCCGGATGCGTGTGGGTGGATTCGGGTTCGAGAGAGAAAACTCACGGTACGAAGGAAGGGTCGCTCCTCCTGCGGTGGAAACAGGTGGCGCCGAAACCAAACCTCAAAGCTGTAGCTGTCAAATATTGCGGTTGCTTTAAAAATCGATCGACCCCGATCCTTGTTCTTCCCTTGTAGAGCAGCGTGCCTCTGCATAGGCGAGCCTACAGACTAGGGTGAACTCCATTTCCCCCTTTTAAGAAAAGCCACCAAGAAATAGAGGATTCCTGCAAAGTCTCTACACGGAGTTTTGCATGAAAAGTATTTTGTCCTTGATACCAGATCAGATCCGGATGAGGACGAGGTTTTTACTACATTGTTCTAAAAATTTGTTGCAGGTTCTAAAATGTTACTGCCAAAGATTTTTGTTAAACTTTCTTATAAAATCTTCTTATAGGGTTGTAAATTCGAGAAAGAATGGTCGTTGCTCTGAAGGTTTTGGATACTAGAAAAGGTGGGTATTCAAGTTGAAGCGGTTCGCCCTTGACTTGGCACTAGTATAAATCAACGTCTCTCTGCAGTACTCTGCGCATATAGCATCGTAATGTCATCCAAAAGCTACAATATATCCACTGCGTTGGTTCCGAAGCCGTACGCTCGGTCATCCCTAGCTCGTTCGGACGTACATCATTTCCAAGCCGTCAGCCTTGCTCTTTTTCCACCAGGCGACACCTTATTCTTCCTTAATTCGTCTCTTCCCCTTATCCTTACTTCTTTGTCACTTCAGGAAGGAAAGTTCTTTGACTAGTGCATCGATTTGACAAATTCTTAATTGCTTTTCAGACCATAAAATCCTTTTTGAGATATTGTTCAAAATCCGTTGTAATTTTATGTTTTTTAATCTACTCTAGGTTGTATCGGCTTTTAGTATCGGGTTGTTGTAGAAGGCTGCTTTATATCCAAACCATAACACCTACCCTCTTAATTTTTTAGATTAGTTAAATGCTCTCTGGAGCCTGAAAAACGTTTCGTCACGTAAAAGAGGACCCGTTGTCGTTAGATAAGCCGAACGACGTCGGGGGATGATCGTTCTAAATTTCGTAGCGTCTTTATAGCTATCTTTATCCCAGATTCCAGCGTCGCTGGTCCTTTCCTCGAGCCTTTATCCTGTGCCGAAACCGCGAGGAAGGAGGTCTAAGTAAGTTTTTAGTTGAGGTAGATATTTCAAGAGGTTGAAGGGGGGGGGGGGAACATAGCGTAGTAAAGAAAGGGCGGCATGCACGAGTGGCGCTCCCGATGGAAAAATTAATAGAATCATTTCGGTGAACTGCTCGTTCGCTCGCCTGAGTATTAAGACGGGGGTGGAATGGAATGGAAAATATAGCATTATAGCGTGACGTTTTCCCTCCAAGAGAAGCCGGCAGGATAAGAAGAGCTTTATGCGCTTAAGCGACCCGGCTAAGATTTGTCACGAGCTATTTTGCTCGGCCGTGTAGCAGAGTCGCGAGGCACTAGACGATAAAGTGGATGGATGCGGCGAGGTTGAGGAAGTCTGGCTCTTCGTTTCCTGAAAAAAGTGATGAATCGTCTGAGCTGAGATAGAGTTGCGATATTTATTACCTGGAGAGGAATTTCTTATGAGTTGTGAGGATATAATCGCGACTAGATTTGTCCTTGAATTTCAGTGGGTCAATTCTTCTGGAGTAGATTGCTCATGATTCTTCATTTTTAATCCTTTATTTTCCCTCTGTTCTACTTTCAGGTAATAAGCTGCTTGGAAACTTCAATATCTTTCCTGGACTTTTAACTAGTTGAAAGTGTCTCATAACAATAGCATTAGTCTTGTACATTAGTATAATCATTTGTCTCTGAATTCATTATTGCGACCCTCTTTTCTTGAGCCGACCCTATCGGTTAAAATGCCCACTTCTTTCTGCATGCTTTGCCTTTTTTCCTTCCTGAGGCCGCTTTAAACGGCAAACGTGAATTACTGGGGTGGACGGGAATTTTTCTTCTCGCTGTCCGTAACGCCGAGAAGCCATCGACGATCGACAGATGCCTCAGCAGCTCTTATTAAAAGTCATTTCGTCGGCGGTTCACCCCACTTGTTAGAAGCCCCGGAGAAAGATCGTTTCATTTAAATACTCTCCCGTCGCAAGTGATTTATCATCCCACACTTATTATAACCCCCTCTCTTTTTTTATTTTCCCATAAAAACGGTAAACAAAGTATTCTCTTTAATTTCAATTAGATGTAAAAAAAAAAAAAATTAACCAGAAGTTTATGCTGCATGTGGAATTATTGAAGACTTCTTTGTTGACAGATTTTTTAAAGCGTGACAATTCATTTGTCTACTATTATATCTCGCTCTATTGTCCTCTCTTTTCGTTCCTCTTTCTTCCTCTTCGTATCCTTCTCTACGTAGCGAGGATCGCATATATGTAGAGGGGTCGTTATGTTTTATGGCTAATTGTTTTATTATCTTTGACATATTTCCAGTTTATGGCCACGGTCCTCCGTTTTGTTTCATGGCTGTCTATTGTGTGTGATGAACGCCGCTTTATGTGCCACCCTGTACAGCCTACGCTCGACTCGCTCACGTTCACTTAACGCTCACGATAAAATTAAATGCGAGGAAAAGTGTTTGATGGTATTAAAGAATTTAAAGATATTTCTGAATATCCCAATAATGTAATTCAAACATAAGTCATATCTGAGAACAAACTCTGACTTGAATTTTTTTTTTATCTTTTCTGGCCTATTATTGAAAATGTCCATTTATAGAGAGGGAAAAAGCATTATTTGTCTTGAGAAAGCACCCTTTACAAGTTCTTGGGATGGTGTTGCATTCTTACGAGGCGTCACGTATTGGGGTGACCGGGGTGTGAGCGAAAGGCGATATATTGGCATACCTACCAAAAAGAATTTCCACACTGTCCGCTGGTCTGTCTCTCTTTCCGGATTTTTTCTCTTTTTCTCGCTAGAAGGAGTGCACGTCTATCTGTCTGTCTGTTCGCCTGTCGCCGATGTCGTCTTTTCCATCGTCCTTTGGTGGTCAGACTTTGGCGCGCAGTTCTCAATTGCGAATGAGTCAAGGGTGATAGATGTCCTCCTAGCTTTGGAATGCACGGAGGTCCTGGCACACCGGTACGCGAAGGCATTTCATGTCTTTACACTCCAAAGGTCTCGCTGTTTTTCTTGTCAATTCTCTTCGAAATAATCGATTAATCCTCTGGAAGTGACCCCCGACAATCCCATTTATGTATCTGTGCTCAAGTTCCAAAATTGATTCTATGAAAACATCAATTATGGGAGGGGCAAAAATATTTTCGACATCGGAAGGAAAACAAGCAATGAAAGCGACTTGAAGAGACAATGCGATTTTAATAATAGAGTGATTGATACAAAGTTTAGATAGATAGAAGGAAAGGAAGATCAGTGACCGATCTTTATTTCTGAAGGTCTGCGAATAACAATGATCAATAGGAAAGAGCGTGGGTCGTGAAACGGGAACTGAATGGCGAACCACGGAAAGGTGAGCGCCTGTCTGGTCCACCCACGCATATTGTTGCATTCGGACGTCTCTATTGTCTTTGAAGAGAGTTAACCCTTTGGCTACAAAATAACGGTGTCGCAAATTCACGGTCTGTTATTTACTGCAAACGTCTTTTTGTCTTTGGGGACCTGCCGATGTTGGGAAGATACTCCTGGAGACATAAACTTAACCATTTCTCTAAAGTTTAGATTCAAGTTGAAGGGTCAAAATAGCTAAGTATAAAATTAATTCATCTGAATCCAGGTCAGGTTTGATGAACTGGTTTCAAGCGTCAAGTTTTGGTCAAGGTTTGAAGTTAGGAGGAAGTGAGAATGGCAAAGAGGAGAATTTGGCAGGCGCCAGGGTAGCTCTACTCGACCCTAAACCATCCGTCACTCTGTCGAATCAATAATGTGCCAAGAACTAAAGGCCTCGGTCAGGAGAGGGCCGAAGTCTTCTTTGCCCTTTCCATATGTATTCTGTTTTCAATCTGTTCACTTACTATAATTTAGAAACTAATTATCTCGAGATCACTACTTCACCAAGAAGGTGTGTGCTTAGATCTAGAATTAAGAAGAGTATACTATATTTTTTAAGGAGAGCCTGAAGGTGTGGCAGACATGAATGAATGTTAGATCTTTCTTTTTTATTTCGTAGTCCGGACGTGTACCAAGGATCTTGTTTCCTGTCAATATCGATAGGGCCAATACAGCCTTACATTCTCGTTCATTCTGACCCTCGTGTCATCGTCATCGCTCTTGAAATCTTGAAGTCATCCTCGGGCGAAGATGAACATGAATGAATGAATGGTTGGATGTCCGGAATGATCGGGCAAAGCAGGTTCGAGACAGATCTTAAGCGAGAAGAGAAAGAGAGTAGAGAAGAGTTCAGAGACAGGTCATCGACAATATTGTACCAGTACACCTACGTCTTCGTGTTTACAAATTGTCTAATCGTGTCGACGAATCTGAACGGATCCATTCTTCGTGCCTTTGAGGTGGAGCCTCTAGCTGGCACCTTCAAATAATGGGACCTCGATCTTCGCTCTTAGGATCCATTAACAAAAACGAATATTGTATTCCACTCGTCTTGGAAGAGATTAAACGACAGATTTATTGAAATAATTCATAAAATTTATACCCTACGAACATATGAAGTTTTTTTCCTTCTTTTCCTGGAGGTAATTTTGGTTCAAGCATCCGAGGTTTTTAGCAGTTGCAGGTAGCTGCTGAGTTCTTAACGGACGGAGAGACTGACGGGCGACGAAGCCGCAAATTAAATTAGCGAGTCGCAGAACGACGAGGCGGGCAAGAAAGCGTTGGCTGCCCGCTGTTTAACCCGACTTAATTATCAATTAGCCAATAAAAAGCTACTGTACCTATTCGCGTGCATTATGGCCGCCCTCTTGAGAACTTGCGAGTTATGTCTACGTAAAAAAAGGAAACTGTATAATTATAACTTAAGAATGCTCGACAGTTATCCTCTAATATGCTCCCTTTCATACGCTGAACGCTTATTAGCGGCAGCAAATCTAGACGTAAACGATAGGAGCTGTTTGACGTTTCATCTGAAAGCACAAAACAATTTAATCTTGATTCTCGGAGCGCGATCAGCTTTTCAAATTCATTTTTCAACTCAGCCCTTCCTTTCCGGCTGAAAACTGAAAGCATGGAGGTCTTATTGAAATAAGAAGAGACGATGTTAATGATAAAGCACAAAAGGATGAACCTGGTTTGACGCGTAGGCGAAGGAAGAATGAAAGGAAAGAGGAAGAGAGATAGATAAATCCGGCCTCGCCCTTTCCCCTTTCCATGGTCCATGCATGGTCCATCGTCTAACGCTAGTGTACCAAAGTCCCAGTCTGCGTGTACACCACTAACCCATAATTAGAGGCTTTCGCAAATTATATGCGCGAACGTGTGTCCCCTTGGTAAAATATCGGCTTAATAATAACAGTTGGAGAGCACCGCAATTATCAGGACCCCCGAGGAGAGGCGACGCTCTTTCCTGTCCCCCGCCCCGTCTCACTCTCTTATATTATTCCCTTTTCATGAGATGGTAGACCTAAAAAATAAAGAGGAGCCACGAAATGATTCGGGTGGAAACGATGTGGGCGTCAGATTTCTAGGTGCGTCTTCCAAATCGAAAAAGAAGTATTCGATTCCGTCTCGTGTCAATAGTTAATCTGTAAAATTTGCACGATCATCGATTGCGTCAAGATCAAAATTAACAAATTCGACCCCCGGCGTACATAATCTCATTCATTCAGCTTCACCTAGGAGAAATCTCACTACAAAATTATCTCCGCTATTCCGAGCAGGATTTATCGTGCTCTATATTTCAGGGCGTTTTCTTCGAGGTTTTCTCCAAACTTAAACCTTCCATCTCATTTTTCCAGTAATTAAGTCCAGGGTTGGGAATTAAAAAAAGCAGAAGATTTCTCGGCACTCCTCGTCGAAGAGAGCATAAAATCGAATGCTTCTGCGGTCAAAAAGGGATGGCGAAAAGATTTGTGGTCGGCTCTCCGCGTAGGTAGCTTCTGGCAGGCCGTAAAACTACGTTGAAACGAGAATGATGATGCTTGGAGGTTTGAAACTTCTATTCCGACGCGTGACCCCGGAAACGCACCAAGTGGCAAAAGGCAAGGGGGCGAGGCATCTGTCTTTCTCGTTCTTCGCTAAAAGATTCTCTTCAGCTTTCTTCGTCTCCCAATGGCCGTTACTGCAAACTGCGTATTGTGTGTCGCGGTATGTACTATTATATACTCGCGCTGGTAACAGCCGACTTGCGTTATAAAAGAAGACGCTTCCACATAACGACTGTGGTAAGACTTCAGACAAGCATGGAACTCATACCTGTTACCTCCTGAGGCTCTTACACTCTTCAACGTGGATATTGTGCAGGAAGTGGAATTCAAGTCGGTGTGGTTGATCGGTTTGTCAGAATCTGTCTGCTTGTGAATTTATTCGACGGGTTATAGAGTTGTTCTCGCTGAAGCGAGTTCCATTGCTTTGTTAAATTAATCGGTTGTTTCGACGCTACGCTCTTCCTTAAATGCTCCTTCAAGAATCGTTTCTTCATTTGCAGTGCGCTCTATGCAAATAGAAAGGATTAGATAGGTTCTTGAAAAGAGTATACAGCTCTTACTGGATAAAATATGACTCTCCGGTAGTCTCTACTTTATCAGTTTTATTATTACATTGTTCCCTCGGTTGCAGTCCAGTCAGTTGTAGTATTCCTAGAACTTGGGTTCGCTCCCAAACTTAGATAAGGGAAGGTGAGGAGTCGAAAGAGAGCCGCCACCAGCTCGGCAGTACCGTAGCTACAAAGGGTGCAGTACCCTAAATCAGTTTTCACTGTGGTTCACTCGGTTCACTCATTCGCGGAAAGTAACCAATCAGGCGCAACCCTTTAAAAGCAACCAATCAACCATTTGCGCCATGCGCGACGCATGAGCACCAATGCACGTCATCGTCAAGAGTCTTGACGAACCGAGGCAAGACTACAACTGAGAGAGCAGTGTTCTGTGCTTTATAATTTGCGGACTGGTGTGATGAAGAGTCTAGTGTCTTTACTCTGGTGACTTTAAGATCAAGTACTTGCTAAATATTAGAAATATTACTAGCTGCTATTTTTAGAAGCTTTAAAATTCGGAAAAGGGGACAAAGGTTTTAGAATTTCGTTTAAAAGTTGCGTCATCGGTATTGGGAGTGTTTCCTGAACGTGGAGCGATAAGCGACAAGAAAACGAGCTTCTGAGCAGAGATAGACACGCACCAGTTCGCGGAGAACCCGTAGAAACCCACGCAATCACCTCTCGCAGAGTCAGGTGCGCTCAGCTGTTGCAGTCTGGACCAAGTAGGGCGATAGAGGGCAAGAACCACTTTGGGTCTGCATTTCTAAACACTGGTTTTACGCATTTAAACATTCGCACTTGTCAAATATCCTGAATTAAATTTCCCACTTTATCTCTTGAGAATTATTATCATTATTATATTCATATTCATATTATTATTATTATTATTATTTTTTCACCTTTTGACTGCTAGATAAATATCATACCGACATAATCAATTATCAATTCACTATCCAAGTATCTCCCTCCCAATCAATTGTCCAGATCTCTCCGGCTTTTTCATCCCGGCAAGCGACCTGGGTGTTATTTTCGCACCAGATCGATCTCTGAAAACTCGTCAGACCCGCACGAGTTGAAGAAACTCCCGTTGCGCGAGAAACGTTAGAAAATGACAGGTCGAGCGGGGTGATGCGAAGTGAAAAATCGAGATTACTCCTCGAAAGAAAGCAAGATAAGACGAGTAGACTCCAGATTGAACAATGAGAACGAACCCAGGTTGCGACACCCGAGGAGTAAATCCATTGTAAGTCTCATATTCTCAAGCAAAGGTTCATCGACGTATCTCAAAATAAAAACTGTCCTTCATCTTTATCTATCAATAGACTACTCTTTATCTAAACTCTAAGCTATCGTTCCAATCATCCCATTTTTGTTCAGGACACGTTTCACGGAATATTATCTGCGTATGATTATAAATGATAGTTGGCTGAAACGTGACGAGACAGGGTGCTGGCGAGTTCTAGAGGGAGAAAAAAAAAGTATCGTGGAGGCGGTGGTCGTGGCTCGCGGCTCATGTTTCTCGTATGTCTGGACCCCAACAGAGTAGAGGGAGAACTTGAGTGACGTGAGCATAATGACGCTCTGCACTAGCTTGACGTAGAGTATATAAGGTATACACCTCAAAGAGACGAGTGTCTCAGTACACGCCTTCGGGCCTTGGAGAGTCTCCCCTAGGTCCCGCCCAGGGAGAAGGCAAGATCACCAAGAAATTAGGGATCAGTCTTTTTGATCAGTGTTTCCAGCTTAACCAGTGGAGCAGATTCTTTAAGGATCGTAAAAGGCCTTTAATGGTCGACAAACTACCAGAGGGTGAGACAATCATTAAACTGTTCGACTAAACACGCTTCATCCCAAAAATCGTTGTTATTTACTTCTTTTATGTCCCTTCCTGATCTCCCAGGTTCAGCTTCATTAGTATTTCAGCATTAAATTCTCACCAAATTACGTAAGGTGACAAAGTGATAATAGATCAATAGACAACACACAAAGTAAGAATCGCGATAATTCGAATGCAGCGAACTTGATCTCGCTGCATGTAAACGAGTTCAAAAACATTCAAAGAAACTGGGTAAGTCGAATAGTTTTCTTGATTGCATTTCGCAGAACTACTAATCTTACGCAAACCAGATTGTGAAATCCAAGGACTCAAAGTGGATACATTCGAGGATAACCGGAACAGAAGTAGAACTCGTAGAATCGCCCACTCGTTGCTCCAAGCATGACTTCGTATGGCGTATACGATAATCAGTAGCTGCGTAGCTTGTCAGATAAGAAGGAACAAGGACACTCGATTCTGCCAATAACTAGATCTTCTCTGAATATTGATAGCGAGAACGAGTTTCTCATAATCTTCTGTTTATTTTCTGTGTAACGGAAGATATCTCCGAGATGGTCAAGATAGAAGAAGGTGAGAAATCAAGAAAGGCAGGATGTTGCCTTTCCTCTCAAATCTTAATCTTTCGAGTGTTTTCTCAAATAGGGAGGAAGAGAGAGAGCTGAAATGATAAAAGGATAGAATAAGAGTTATCAGAAAAAAGAACCACACCGACCACTAGTACCAGATTCTCTCAAGCAGGAGAAGATTCTGCTGCAATGTTTGTTTTCTGGTGGGCGGGCCTGGGCCTCAGGCCCAACGGGTAAGGTAAGACTCGAGCTGCAAGTCACGAGCCAACAATAGTACAAATAATAACAAGCTCAGAGTTCTTTGAGAGAGGCATCTTCTTCGCCAGACAGTAGCCACTATGCTACTCTTTTAAAGTTATACATTCACATCAATCTGTTATTTATTCTCTAAACGGGTCATCAAATTTAAAGTTGGATCCAGTGTTGTGCAGTAAGTTTATAAAAATCTTGTAAATTCATATCGCAGACCAGGTCTGGAAACTCCGGTGGTGGGGGTTGAGTCGCGATTTGAAGCTATTCATATTTCAGAAAGTGACCATTACACTCGTGGCGCAATGATCTTAAAGTAGTGCGAAATTTAAATATTAATCAAAGAACATATAAACGGTATAAACACCCAACTTCATCGGGGGGAGGCTTCATTGAACATTTAAATTTCGCGCTACTTTAAGATCACTGCGCCAGACATGCGGTGGCTACTTTCTGAAATACGAAAAGATTCAAAACTCATTATTACTATATCCCCTCCACTAGAGTTTCCGGACCTGTATGTACAACCGTGGATCACAGTCTGAAATATTTAATAACCTTGTTCCTTTACATCTTTCGAGTTTGATATCAGTGAAACCTATTGTCTTGGGTAGAGTTCCTTGAACATAAACTCGTGCCACATTGTGCGTGTATCTTTATTTAGCGTACTGCATTCCTACAAAACCAATACGAATGTTAGCCAAAGGACAGAAGTGAGCCTCTGCTATCGTTGCACGAGTGGGCCCACCCACAACGCACGATCTCCAAGCCCGCTCTTCTTCGCTACCGGTATTGAATCCGGTGCATTGTTTTTCTCTAACCATGAGAAGGAGGAATTATTTGCATTAGCTTCTCCTTGAAGCAAATTCCGGTGCCTCTATAATAATTGCTCTGTACCTTTACTTTAAAATATTTTTGTTGTTAATTTAATTTGAAAATTAGAACATCAAAGTCAAATTGCACAAACAACCATAATTGGACAATAATAAAGATTCAATGAAAGTACTTTATAAGACAAAATTATTGCTTACTCCTTCACGAAGTATGAATGAGAGCAAATAAAATGAGGATTCGATGAAAGGTTTCGTTCGAGGTTTCATTGAAACATTTCAATTCCCCACTTGGATGGAAATAATTAAGATGCTGAGCGCACGTTATACTTAAGTCAGGACTGTTGATTCAGATGCAGAGAATGATTATGCCGCATTTACACGCTGAGTGGACATCGGCGTACAATTATCGATTTGAAATTCAAATCCAACTGGATTCCGCGGTTCTGATTGACTCTGTGAGCACGCGAGTGGATGAAGGAATTGGAGAAGAAGAAGAAGAAGAAGAAGAAGGAGGAGAAGATTAAGAAAGAAGAAGAAGGAGATGAAGAAAGAAGAAGGAGGAAGAGGAGGAGGAGCAGTACGACGAAAGGAAAATAAATAAAAAACAAAAAAATTAAAGAGAGGCAGAAGAAGAACAAGGGCGGCCTCCCGTACTGCCGTAATGGCACCTAATACGGGCACGTAGGTATAGGGCTCCGCAAGAAGAAGGTATAGTTTATAGTGATTACATGGGGTCAGGTCCCGGCAATAAACCATCTCATGGTGGCCATGGCTATATGACCAGGGCCTATGGTTGCGACCGTTTTGCTGGACACAGCGCCTACGCGCGGGCGGAGCGATCAGCAAGAGCAAAGCGAATTCAAAAAAGTAAAAGAACTATCGCGAAGAGAGAGGAAGAAAACATAAAAGCCGCCGGAGGAGGAAGGAGCGATTGCCGTGGGTCAGAAGGACAGAGATAAAGTGAAACGGTTAGGAGAGAGATAGAGAAGAAAGAGAGGATCGCAATACCGGGAGCCATCCTATTGGAATTTAAATAATAATTATAGTGTTTAATATCATACGGGGTCTGCCTCGAGAACCTCCTCATGCCTCACCTCTCCATTCCAATGTGGCATGAAGGCCAGTAGCCGTTCGTCTTTGCTTCGTGGATGTCCAGTAAGCTTTCCGCTTCTTTTTTTTATCTCCATCTCTCTTTCTCTTATGTGATAGGCGCTGTCGCAACTGGAAGAACATTGCGAGTTTCGAATAAGTGAAACCTGTAATGAAGTCTGGATCAGCTCACTAGATCAATTTCATCAGTTACTTACATGAAGTAGTATAAGGAGACCGTACACCATGTATTAGACATGGCTCCAAATCTTGGTACCTCTTCCTAGGATTTTCATTGCTTTAGCTACAAGAACGCCACGGGCGGGAAATGGAGGAATTACTTTTGACTATAGTAGCAGACGACAAAATTATCGTCTGATATCTGTCGTCTGCTACTATAGTCAAAAGTAATTCCTCCATTTCCCGTCCGTGGCGCTCTTGTAGCTAAAACAATGAAAATCCAAGGAAGAGGGACCGTGATTGTGGGGTGGCTTTTCACCAGCAAAAGCACAGGCGTTGGGTCTCCTTATACTACTTCATGGTTACTTAATATCAAAAAGTTTTAAAAAAGTATTAAGTGAATTTTGAGGTTCATTGCTCAGGAGCTTCTTATTCCCACAAGGATCCCGGAAGGTAAGAACTTTGGTTGCTAACGCCACATCCATTATCGCGCCTCACGCATTTTATAGTGTACTAGTCACTTCTGCGAGTGCACAATACCACGTGTCGTTATTGCGTAGCTTGAATGTATTAATAAAATTTATTAGCCGACGTAAGTGTACGAACGTACACGATAATGGATTTCGAGCCACCGCAGATGTAGCGGCCTGCAGTAGCTGGCTGCAGTGGCAGGACGCTACCTATTACCAACCTCAGCGATGGAACCAACAAAGACAAGCAACCTCGTCAGACGTGCAGCGTTCAGAAAGCCGTAATTCGTGTTCGTATCGCTGTTCCACGCCTTAATGCGTTAAAACCTTCACTGAAATGATATTGCGGTACGCTTTATAGGGCCTTAGACCACATTGTTCTCTCATGCTCTACCACCACTGATCTGAAGATTCTCTTGATGAAATAATCCCTAATAAATAATTGCTAAACTAATTCTCTATTCTAAAAAGATGATTCAGTCGAAGTCGAAATATCGTAACGCCTATTCCGCACTCCTGATTCGTCGTCTAAGTATCGATAGTGATTTTCGACAATCGATACTTGCCGAATCGTAAATTCCGTGAATTGAATATGAAATATCATTATTTCCCGAGGCTAAACTAGAAATACATTGAAAATCTATAGGAATTTTAAGGGAATTTTTTGCAATTTTTAAAGATTTCATAGGAGATAATGGGATTTTAAATGTTATCGTAGAATTTTAAAGAATTTCAAGAAGTTTCTAGGAATTTTTAGAATTTTTCACGACTTTGATTAGAGTTCAATCGGACTTCAAGGTACTTTTATGACTTTTTAAATATGTATCTTGTGGGATTTAAAGTGATTTAAAAAACTTGTAAAAAATTTGAAGGGATTTCACAAAATTTCATTGGATTTTAAAATATTTTGTGGGTTTTAATGGGATTTATTAGGACTTTGAATAATTTTAAGGAATTAAAAAGGATTTAACAAAATTGAGATTCCTAAAATTAGACTAAGAATTAATAATTTTTATATTTCAAAAGTTTAAACCTCTGAATTATTTTGCATACTTTTTAAAGTATTATAAAATAATTTTAAGAAATTGGACTACTTGTTTTCTGGAATTTTAAGTAATTTGAGAAACTTTTATACATTTTACGAAATATTAAAAAATATTAAGTGATTTCACAGTATTTTGAGAAATTTTATGCAATTTTGATTTATTTCAAGAGATATGATGGGAATTTATGATATTTTAAGTAATTTAAATTAATTTAAAGAAATTGACCAGATTTTGAAGGATATCAATATTTTATGGAATTTAAAGAAATTCTAAGGGATTTTACGATTTTTTATGGGATATTAAGTTATTTTAAAGATTTCAAGGGATTTTCAGGAATTTCAGGGGATTTCATGGGATTTTAAGTAATTTTATGGGATTTAATGATATTTTAGGAGATTCTAAGTAATTTAATATAATTTATGAGATATTAAGTAATTTGAAGAACATTATATCCAGAAATTTTTAAAGGATTTGGTGAGATTATATTGGATTTTTAAGAATTTCAAATAATTTAGCGAGAGTACATGGAATTTTAAGTAATTTTAAGAGATGTAATGAGACTTTCTGAGATTTGAACTAATTTTAAGGAATTTTACCAGATTTTGTAGATTGTTAAAGGGATTTTAAAATATTTTATGGGAATTTCACATTTCATGGGATTGTCAGGAATTTTAAGGGATTTGATGAAATTTCATAGGATTTTAAATAGCCTTAAGGAATTTGTCCATATATTATGGAATTTTAAGTAATTTTACAGACTTTGAATGAATCCAATAGATTTTACAAAATTTCAGTGGATTTTGAAAAATCTTAAGAGATTTAATGAGTCTTTATGGGACTTTGAGTAATTGTAAGTAATTTAAAGAAATATCAAGTGAATTCACTAAATTTAAAAGAATTTCATCACATTTTGAAGGATAATAAAGACATGCAGGAATTTTAAGGGAATTTTATGGGATTTTTAAAGATTTCATGAGAGATAATGGGATTTTAAATGTAGTAGTAGAATTTTTCACAACTTTGGTCAGATTTCAATCGGAATTCAAGGTACTTTTATGACTTTTAAAATATATATTTTGTGGGATTTAAATAAGGAGTTTAAAACTTTATAGGCAATTTTATGGAGGAATTTCAAAAGAATTTTATAATTTTTAAAAGATTTTGTAATATTTTTAACAATGTCATGGGATTTGATAAAATCTTTAATTTTTTTAAAAGAGATTTTAAGAGTTGAGAAATTTTCAGAGGTTGCTAAGTATTTTTATAGATTTTCATGAATTTTAAAGTGGATTTCAAAAGAATTATGATTTTGTAAATTTTTCTGGAATTTTGTAAGGATTTCTTGGAATTTGAAGATATTTCGAATACTTTTAATGGATTTTAATGGAAATAAAAGGGATTTGAATTCTTATCATTGAATTTAAAGGAATCTCGATAAGTTTCTGAAAATTTAAAAAGATTTTCACGAAGTTTAACATTGCTTTTAAGAGATTAGATAAATAAAATATAATGAATTTGTCTTTAAAATAGAGAGGCTATTTTAATTTAAAAATGTCATCTCTTTTATCTAAATTGGGAAGCTGAACCTTCTTTGCGAGATGATATCTGAAAATGACTCCTCCATCTTCTTGGGGGAATTTTGACAAGGCATTTCGCATTTTTAATTCTTTTTGCTCTGTGGCCTAGCCTTAACTCCCCGAGATTTTGCACGGAAGCGGTTAATAAAGAACAGTGGTATGATTGGCACGGTCAGCTAATTCGATTAACCTGCTGGATAATTAATTTATTCAAGATACTGCGAATCGATAAGCTCCGCAGGAGCAGGAGAGAATTGTTGATGCGTGATGATCAACTTATGAGACCTTACGACCGTCACCACCCACTCTCGACGGCCTGTCCTGATATATATCTTTCACGATGGCTTCCATACTCTTTTTTTAACTGTCTAATTTAAAAATAATTTCGAGTCCCGATTGCGGCAAGAGATTTCATGATACTGACTTTTATATACTTGAACTTGAACTCTGCGCAGAGAAGTTCTGTATTATCTGTGACTATAATACGTATAGAAAAGATCATTATTATTTTTCAAAGCACGATTGAGAATAAAACCAAAATGTTTGGGGTTGGCTTATGATTAGGACTACATTTTTTTTTCTCAGGCCTAGCAAAAAATCTTGAGAATTGATTTCCTGGGAAGACTACCTTTTTTTACAGCTTAAGGATCCGAAAAAGACTGATCTCTTGACTTTCTGGCCGGAGGTGCTTAGGTCTTTAGGATAAGAAGCGGAAAAAGGTGTTGGTCTGTTACGACAAATTGGTCGAACCTTCTCAATTGACCTAACCTTTGCAAGGACCCGATATATCGGCTCGGACAACCCCAAGAATCTCTAGAGTCCAGGGGACATCTCTAATAGCCGGATTATCTCTTCTCTCGTGTTTCTTTCCATCGATCCAACAAGTATAACAAGTCCTCCATAAGACTGAAGGACTTTATCACGCCTTCGTAATATTGATATTGCCATATCATTGATCAGCTTAAATTGGACCTCTCGAAACAGCTGATTATTTCAAAAGAACTCCATATATGTTTCATGCATTGGATACATGTATGTTGAAAAAGAGAAATGATGCAAGAAAAAGAAAACGGTGGTTAGATTCATACTTTGCTCGACAACTTGAGGATGGGAGATATTGATTTATAGATAGCTTCCAGCGATTAGGATGGCCTCTTGATTAATAGTAGACGTATGTCAGGAGATTAACTGATATAACGTCATTCATCTTCTTGCAAATAGATATTGGTTTATAGAATTGAGCACTTATGATGAGAATAGAAGACGTAATCCTTGATCTTTGAACAACTGCAAAGAGTTCTTTGCTCGTCTCGAAGCTAATGGGGTACTTTGTTACCCCGGTGTAAAGCCCAAGGAATCGTTCAGGACTAATACTTCCGGGTAGGAACTGCGAATCCATACTATGGAACCAGAAGCCAGAAGTGCGGTTAAGCGCGTCGTGTTCGTTGGTTAGTAGGAGTTGGACGATCGTAAAATCAATGCAGTCGAAGACAAGACTTGTATGTAGTACTGTAGAGGTGTATTACAGTATTCAGAAAAGAAAACGGCATTCCGCGTTACGCTCGCGGGTCACGAGGCATTCGCACATCGTTTCAAATGGATGAGGTGCATCCCCAGCGACTCACAAACTCTTTAACAGCCAAGAATTACGTCTCGATTTTCTGCTCGCTACGCACCGGAGGAACAGTACCGATTTTCCGCCCTACCGATTCTGAATTTCTGACCAACGACAGCCGTGCGATCGCTACATTTAATAGCGCCAGGGCCGCGATTTTACGATTTTACGATTCCCAAGTCGGTCGCGATTTTTCTTCGCCACCCTTCGATGCGCTCGAACTCACGCGACGATTGCCAATGCCCGTATTGAAACTGCGTTTTAGGGTGTCTTATGCGCTCAAGATGCTGAATTTTAGAATTGTACGATATACTCGAGTGGGTCGCGAAGCGAGAAGAAGTTTGATGGCGCATTCCATCGGGAACGGGGATCAATTTCGAGTGGGAAATGCCGCTGGTATCGTCATGATTGCCTTCAAAGTTTAAGCTAAATTATTCTGGGTCTCAGCGGCAAATAGCGGAGACTAGTTTCAACCTGAGAACGCTTCTTGATATTTTACAACAATTCCTATCCGATGGATCCCACTGAATTTGCGATTTTATGTCCAATTCGATTTGCTTTAAAAAGTATTACTACCAAAGATATTAGTATCTAGATGCGGCAAGGGTTAGGAGTGTGGACGTCGAAAATCTGTATGTCATTACTTTCGAAGGTGCCGAAACAAGCACGATTTTTCCTGAAGTGCACAAATTAAAAAAAAAATGGCGTTCAATTAGTCACGACACCTTTAGACGTCATCCGCTATCCAGTTATTATATAGATCAGTGTCTTGAAACAAATTGAAAGTGGCTTTTGCATTTAGCGCCGCTATCGCTAGTTAGGTGAACTTCAGTCGGAGCATGCGCAAAGATATTTGAGCATGCTCAGAACTGTCAAACAATTGACGAATTAAGCTGAAAAGTACCGAAACCATATACACTCGAACCTCCCGAATTTCACCAAATTCCTGCTCTCAAATGTCATACCAATTGCGCATGCGTATTGCGTATTTTTCAGCATTTTAAACTGCGCGCCAATAGCAACCAATTAAATGCTGAGTGCCACGGAATGCGCAGTGATTAATGTGATTAGTGAGAAGCCGCATCTAGGTACTGATATCTTTGTTACTACCAATATAATATACCTTATAATTTCGAATTATATCTTTTCTTCGCTGATTATATTTTTTGTCGTATATATGATTGTAGTTTTCTGAGGATAAAGAGAGGAAGATCGGATTCGAAGACGAGAAGTCATCGTACCTGCCGAAGCAAATCTACGGGTTGCTCGTAAATCGAGTCTGGTGAGATTTGGCCCGATGACCCTCCAGGGCGATAAAAGAGAGCGGGAAGTTCATTTAACAGGCCATAAAGAGAGGAGTTCGCTGCGTTCGACTGACCTCAGGCTCGAAGGTGTCTACGAAGGGAAAAGAGGATTTGGAGCTCTTGCGAAAGGGACGGAGAAAAAGGTTATTCTAGGTTCGAACGTCGGGCTATCGCCGATCACCTTCGAGGTCGAAGGCGGCTTATCTTCGGCTCGGGAGAAGGTTTGCTTGGTGAATAGTGAGAGACGACTTACGAGCACGTGGACGACCGAACGAGATGTCTCGAAGTTAATAGTATTATCGGCTTTACGAAAAGAGTGTACCTAAAGGCGATTGAGAACATCGCATGAAGACTTTAATGACCTCATTTTATCGAAAAAGCGATTAAAGTCTCTGGATGAATAAATTGAAGGATTCATCAGGGCGTTTCTTGAAAAACTATTTCTGCATATACAATTCTGGATCTAATTGACATTTTGTTTTATAAACAGATGCCAACTTGGTGATATAACTGATAAATCGGTATCGCGGGAATGCAATCAAAGTCATAGTTGGATGACTAAATCGACGGATGGAATGCAGTTTGATCGAGAAAGTGTGAGAGAGAATTAAAGGATGAGAGGGAGGGATGGAAAGAGTGGATGTATTGAGAGGCAAAGAGATAAGGATGGAGGTGGTTGAAGACTGCCCGGTAGCAGTTTCCCAAACCATCGCCATTAATAACCATCGAGATTATACGTTGCTCTTGCGAGACCTTTCGATACTACGAAGCAACGGTGTAACCATCCTGCCATTTAAAATCGCTTACACTGCCTAACCAACCAACTATTTGCTAATTTCCTTGGAATTTCGATCGCCGATCATAAGATCGATTTCGTCCTTTTACCATCCCTCACACTCGTCTCGAGCAAAAAAGGTACAAAAGTGTTAATAAAGTTGTTTGAATCCCTATAGAAAGTTACCCGCTATGATGATCAATAATTGATACCTTCAATTTTGATCAGTTCTAAGTAAAATTCCATTCCATCGGCTGTAGCCGATTTAATTAGGAATTCACTAAAATTAACAATCGGAAAGAAGCAATTTGATTTTTATCCATAGACATTTTTTGAAGGGGGTGCTTATTGCGTTTCGAGTGCAAGTACACGTTCTGACTGTTCTGTGTTTGCGGTAGCAAACCGTTTTCATCGTCCAGACAGGCCGACACTGATTGCCAATCAATATGCTCATCTCGCTCGACTCTAATTCACCGGCAGTGTTGATCAATCGGTATGCAGAACCCGCCGGGAAAGCCTATTCTACCCACTTCATTCCGGTCCACCGAAAACAAAAGTTCTTCCTCTTGCACTCTTCTGAAAAAATACTTCCATCGATTGTAATTCAAGATTGGAAAATCTTTTGCATCCCACTTACCAGGAAAATTTCTGCAACTGTAGAACGCTTTGAACCCAAGTCAAAATTAAAAGATTCTCTTCTGATCGAAGTTTGGCATCCACTTCTGGAAACCCTGACAATTAGGGTATTTTTAATGGAAAATATAAAAGTGAAAAACAACTTACCAGCCATATTCGGTAGTTTAATCAACGAAAATTGACGTTTTACAAAGTTGATCTCCATGTGTACAGTTATGTGAGTAAATGGTGAATTCGGCACGAACCTGTGGTCGTGCTCGTTGCTCTGATTGCCTGCTGTTTGTACGTTGTTCGCGTTGAACGAGTCGCATATTCTGCGAAAACGCGGAAACAGTCGCAACCACTCGTTTCTGCAAATCGTCGAACTGAAAATCGAGATAGTGGAATTTATTTTTAAAAATGCCATTCACTTCAACGCTCGTTACTTTATATTGCTAAAATGGTAGTTTTTGGACAATAGTTTACTTTTACAAGAACGAGCGCGACCTCCGCACGCATTTACGTTCTTTTTCAATATTATATGATTTATTGTATTTTGTTTCTCTAATCTCTTAAAATTTTTGTTAAACTTTTTAAATCTCTTGAATTTTGTAAAAATCACTTACAAATCGTTAAAAAGGCACATAAAAACCTTCAAAATCATTAATCTCTTGAAATCCACGTTAAAATTAGTTAAAATCTCTAAAAAATTTCTAACAACCTCTAGAAATTTCTCAACTCTTAGAATCTCTTTAAATCATTAAAGATTTCATCAAATTCCTTGAAATCCTAAAAAATATTACAAAATATTTTATAAATTAAAAATATTTTCTGAAAATTCTTAAAATTCGACGAAAACATTCGAAATCTTTGTAAATTCTACAAAATGTTTTAAAAATCATAAAATGCTTTTGAAATTCCTCAAAAAAACTCCCTATAAAGTTATAAATTCCTTATTTAAATCTTATAAAATACATATTCTAAAAGTCATAAAAGTACCCTAAAATCCGATTGAAATCTGATCAGAGTCGTGAAAAATTCTAAAAATTCGCAGAAACTTCTTGAACTTCTTTAAAATTCTACGATAATATTTAAAATCCGATTATCTCTCATGAAATCTGTAAGAATTCCCTTAAAATTCCTAGATGTCTTTATTATCCTTTAAAATTTAATGAAATTATATTAAATTTCATGAATTCACCTGATATTTCTTTAAATAACTTAAAATTACTCAATGTCCCATAAAGTCTCATTAGATCTCTTAAAATTTCTGAAAATCCAATGAAATATTCTAAAATCTATTGAATCCATTCAAAGTCTATAAAATTACTTAATATCCCATAAAAAATTGTAAAATCCCTTAGAATTACTTAAAATTCCATAATATATGGACAAATCCCTCAAAGATATTTAGATTTCTATGTAATTTCATCAAATCCTTGAGAATTCCTGACAATCACATGAAATCTCGTGAAATCCCATAAAATATCTTAAAATACCTTTAACAATCTTCAAAATCTGGTAAAATACCTTAAAATTACTTTAAATCTCATAGAGTCTCATTATATCTCTTAAAATTACTTAAAATTCCATGTAATTTCGCAAAATTATTTAAAATTCTTAAAAATCCAATATAATCTCAACAAATGCTTTAAACATTTTTGGAAATAAATGTTCTGCAAATTACTTAATATCTCATAAGTTATCTTAAACTATATTAAATTACTTAGAATCCCCCAAAATATCATTAAATTCCATAAAATTACTTAAAATCCCATGAAATTCCTTGAAATTTCTGAAAATCCAATGAAATCTCGTAAATCCTTGAAATCTTTAAAATAACTTAATATCCCACAAAAAATCGTAAAATCCTTTAGAATTTCTTTATATTACATAAAATATGGATATCCTTCAAAATCTGGTAAAATTCCTTTAAATTAATTAAAATTACTTAAAATATCATAAATTCCCATCATATCTCTTGAAAATATTCAAAATTCCATAAAATTACTTCAAATCCCATGAAATCCCTTGAAATTCCTGAAAATCTAATAAAATATAGTAAATCCCTTAAAATTCATCAAGGGAACTTTAGACGCGCAAAAATAAGGCTATTTTCAAGAATTTTTTTCATAATTATAAATTAAAGATATTGGTACATACGATGTTACATACAAAAAATGCATTTTAGAAATACATGAAAAATATTTTTAAATTCATTTTAGTGAATATTGGTAAATAAAAATGATGGTTGAAAGAAGATTTAAAAAAAGGAGGGTGTACGCTGTTGATGTTTTCCCTGGGACGGATGGTCTGAAACAAAAAAATGAAACGGTTTTAGATTCAGTAGATAAATGGCTATAGCGCATATCATACGATTTTTGATTTTTCAAAATTAACAAAATCGCGGACATTTTTCTAAAAGTAAGGAAAAAACACGTATTTTTTTACCTTTTCTTGCGAAAAAAAAATAATTCAAATAAAAATTTCAAAAATCATATGATATGCGCTATAATTATACTCATAAACAATATGTGGTAAAATTTTGGTAAGGATTGGTTAAGTAGTTTCAGAAATTTTATCAACAAGCAGTCCAAAAACGTTGTTTAAATTTTTTTTGAACGAAAAATCGTAAAAAAATCTTACCTGGCCTTAATCAGTGATGCCTGCACCGTACATTATGCCTTCAGTTTCTTCATAATGCTCGTTTTTATTCAAAATAGCCTGTCTGCGCTAATTATATAATATATAATATATATAATAATTATATAATATTATATTACATAATATAATATTAGCTCGGGTAGCTTAAACAGCGCCTAAAAGTACACTTAGACTGCTCCGATCTTTATGAAATTTTAGTATGATATTTTCAGATATATATACTTTCAAAAAATGCAATAAAAAAAAATGAATTTTTTGAAAATTCTAAAGTGGGTAGACTCTTTAAGTCCTTAAAATAAGTTAATATCCTATGAAACATCCTATGATAACATTGAAAATCCTATTATCTCCCATGAAACCTTCAGAAAATCCATCAAATTCCCTTAAAATTTCTCAATTTTCAATGTATTTCGAGTTTAGACTCGTGAAAAAATGATTATTGACGAAATCAAATTCTATTCACGCGGAATCGTATTCGGCAAGTATCGATTGTCGAAAATCACTATCGATACTTACAGGACGAATCAGGAGTGCGGATATGCTTTACGATATTTCGACTTCGACTCAATCATCTTTTTAAAATAGATTATTATGTCATAAAGGTGGACTATTCATCCCGAATAACGTGGATCCGATTCGAATCCACGGATTGTAGGAGTAGGTACACTTTTTAGATAACGCACTGAGATGCCTACCATGCATATTTCACACCTCTGAAATATATGGAGGACGAAGTTTTAGAAATATTCAGGATTCGTTCCCACGTGCCGTAGAAGGTTAAAGCCGCTATTAAATGGCGCGATGCTCAATATCGATATACCTTAATAGGGCGGACACTATAAGACGCTCTGGTTATGTTAGATGCTGTGCTGTGATACATTCGGCGAGCTGCTACCGCGACTCGTGTCCTCCGGCAAGGATCGTTTAACCGGACGGATGGCGTGTCCTTTATGAGCGATCGATCGCCATTCGCTTGCTTTTCAGCAGTGGAAAAAATCTCTACACGACCAGCGCGAGCACCGGACGAGTTCATTAAGGACGTCGCCTTCATCAGGACCGAATTCATTACTTGTCGATTCGATGGATGATGGATCTCGGATCTCAAGATTTCGTTTTTTCACCCAAGCTGATCACGATCATTTAAATCGAGCTGAAGCTACAATTCGAATTTTTCAATAGGGTGATCCATAAAGCAATTGTGTTTTCACTTTTGAGTAGAGATCGAATATCGGTTCAAAACTTACACAATGGAACTTTTTCAATTTATCTCCGGCCTCTTGATCCCATTATGTGTAATAATAATGATAATAAAATCATACATGGCGAACAGGCTCTACAAATGTCGTCGCGTTAGGTAGTTATAGTCATCCGGTTCTATAATAAAAGGGTCGGTATGTGGAGGCAACCCTAGGACGTAAATGTCAACCCTTGCCGTAAAAGCTGTACAGGTTGGTATAATAACCGTACCACATTTCCCTGAGACGTTGTATTGGAGGAAAAAAGCTTATTATGTAACAACCATATAGTAAACTGAAAAAAAATGACATAGCGTCTGCTTTTTCTTTTTACCCATCCAGAAAGTGAACACGTAATTCAGCAGCAACTCTTGAGTTCTTGCTAATCTGTTGACCCTTTGAAAATAATTTTTAAAGAAACAAAAAACGAAAACAAAAAGTGCCTATTGCAATAACGACGTATATATTTAAAATGCAATTACAGTGACCCCACGTGCGTCGACCCCATGACAGACCGCGGGCGTACCGCGCTGTCAAAATAGATAACGCTCGGGGTAAGTCACCCCGAAGTTAAAACCCACCCCTGCGGCGGGCGGTATAGTTCCATTCACTTTGAGTTAACATCGACAAAGGGTAGGAGGAAAAGGGAGGGAAAGAGGAGGTTCTGAAAACCCGGGTGTATCTACGTAAGCAACTAAATACACTCACACAAACACACTCATATTTATATATGAGGTTGATATCACGCAACAGGGGTGGAAAAGACTCTGACGTCAGGATAGATTATCATAAACGGTATGCGGCAAGTTCTTTTTCCCTTCGATGCTCTATTTTTAGTCTCTTCTTTAAAATACTCCTGTTTTTTAAATTTCACAATTAAATATTTCGCGCGTATTGGTGACACATGATCGTGATGATGTCATCTTCTATTGGATAAAATCGAGTCCACGTCCGGGAGAAGCCGACGGTTAAATTGTAAATAGAAAAGAACATTGAATTGCCGGGAGAAAAGAAAGAAAAGCAGGAAAGATGGGACTGAGTGTCGGTATCGTTGCCCGACGCAAGTGTCCGTTAAGTTAAGCGGATCCTCGATAATCCGGATTACGCATTTGCTCGGTCTGCTGCCATCTTGATCTCTCTCGTTGGTGCCAAAGACGTAGTTGCACGATGGCAACACCGTCTGGCCGCTAATCCCTTTCTCGGATATTAAAAAAAGCAACTCAAGAAAAGCTTCCAAAATTTCCTTCTAATTATAATCTTCGAAAAACAAATTAGCTTTATTACTTTGAAATTCATATACTGAACATGCTGATCTCAGCTGTTTCAAGAGAGGAGAATTATTTTAAAAAACGAGGTTGTGCAGGGTCGATATTGTGGTCTTTAAATGTTGCCATTAGCGATTGCGTGCACCCCCATCGAGGGGGTCGCGATCACACGAATATGATGAAAGAGTGTCGGCATTAGGCGAACGTGCTGTGCATACTGATTTGCGGCTGATTGATTGGATTTCCCCTTTCCCCTCCTGAAAATGCTGCACTTCTCTCGATATACCCCGCAAGCTCTCTGATAATATCAACCTTTTCATTGTTGCCGTAGTGCTATAATAAATCAGTTTCACAGGGCTTAAACATATACCTTTTAGTAATTACCCTCTAAGCTCTTTCCATTTTATAATCTCTATAAAAACCTTTCATTAGCTTCTCCAATTTAGCTAACAAGAAACATAACTCCTTCTAAAATGTATTATAGATCCGTCAAGTATATGGTATACTATATCTTTTTCTTACAACACACAGGTCTGGAAATAAAAATCCAATTTGGATCTCCAAGCAATGATGCAAGTAATTCGAGGCAGATATTATGCCAAATTGATGTTCAACCAGTGTTGATCAAATAAATTTCAAGTTTGTCTTTTTTTCTTGGTATTCACATATAAGAGTTGCACCGGTTTCGTTCGTTGTTTCGCGATCAAAACTCTGGAACCGTTGGGCTGTAACGTAATTGTTTTTGACGCGGTAATTTTACAGTGTCATGAATACACCTCCAACCGTCTGTCCATTTGCAGAACCCCGGGCCACAAAGCCGCGAAGCGTCGTGATAACCACTTGCTTTTCCTATACCCGCAAAAACTCTCCATCCGCTTTTTCACTGCTCTTGCTTTTCTTACTTGACAGCCCCACCAATCCGGAGCCATCAGCCAAGATGGTCGCTCTGTCATATGCCTCTCATAATACCAAGCAGATTTTTCTTGCCTTTGGCACTCTTGAAATTAATGTCCACATGTTTCTTAAACATTTTCCTTCTTCTTTTTCGATCTTTTCGATCTTATTTAATTAAGTTCTTAAGTCCATTTCCGCAATAAAGTCAACGTCAAGCTCGCCTGATCAATTTAAAAGGATGCAAACAAACCATTTTTTTCTGATCCTATTCTCAGATATGAAATGCGATTGAACCCATTTAATATAGAGCTTTTTTTATGTACGTGTGGCGAACTCTCCAGAAGATTAAAATCTCCCATCCCCTGGCCATCCTGAGAGCGAAAGCGTCGAAGTTAAGTGTTCGCGGCCCTTGGAGTTGCGAGATGGAACGAGGGGTGACGAGACGAGAGTTCGCGAAAAAATATAAAGGAGAAAAAAAATACAAAAAGAAAGAGATAAAAGAAGAAAGCAAGAAAGAGATAAAAAGAGAAAGAGTAGACGAGATGAGATGAGAGGAGAGAAGCTGCACCGCCGGGAGGAAGATTCTCCTTCTCTCTTTTTCGATTTTTTTCCCTCTCTTCTCTCTCGATTTTTCTCCATCCCTCTTTCTTTTTTGTCGTCATACCCGCAATCGAGGATCACGGGAGCCTCGCGATGTCCAGGTTGTCCGAAGCAGAACGTCGAAACGTCCACGAAGCAACCAGTCCGTGGTAGCCTGAAGCACATGGGAGCCGGAGTCGTCTCATCGAAATCATTCCAGCGCTTCAGAGACGAGGAGCTTTCAAACTGCATCGCATACCAACGACCTATCGCGAGATCGTGGACCCGACATGATCATCCTGGACCTCTCGATCACAGGAACTTGGACTACCGTTCACTGATAATCATCTTTCAACGAATCGTTCGACTTCTCTCGGGAATAAATCATCCCAGGTCAACCTAAGCAGATCTCCACTTTATAAGATGCTACAGTACCTCTTGAACCTTTATAGATAATTCTTGGATTCGGAAAGAGCCTCTTTCTTGTTAGTTCCACTTCCTGGATTAAAGCACCGAATGTAGATAATTCATGAATCATCAGTCAATTAGATTAATTCAATTAACGTAAATAACACAGACAAAACGAAGGATAAAGTTTACATCGATTTCAGGGTAAAGATTCGCCGCAACAAAAATTAACCTTGTCGAATAAACTTTACACTAACAGAACCCCGGCGGAAGGTTCGGAAAGAAAAAAATGTATCCTTTTGAATCAATTTCATTCCGGAATTTGTATCCGAAGCAAACAGTTTCATTCCGATCTAATCTGAAGTCCGATCAAAGATTCCTATCCTAATCAATCCAAGGTCAATCTAAGGATTCCTATCCGATTTAATTCGAAATGAAAAAAGGATTCTAATTCGAGGTCTATCCTCGATTTCTATCCGACTGAATCCGAGGCTAAAGGAAGAATTTTAATCCGAATGAATCAGATCTGAGGTTCCGGATTCATTCGGATTAAAGCTATGGATTAGAAAGGAATGAAAGTAATTCGGATTGATAGCACGGATTGAAAAGGATTGAGCGGCAACTTCAGTTTAAAACTACGGATAGAAAAGGAGTAAAATTCGTTCGGATTGATTTCGGATTGATTCGGATTGGGATAACGGATTGAAAAATGTGTACAGATTGAATATCGGATTAATTCGGACTAAAATTTTTGTTGGTACCGGATTCAATTGGATTCATTCGGATTTAACTTTGTAGAGACTGTCGGATTGGAAAGGATTAAAAAATCTTTTTTGATGACGCTCGGATTCATTCGGATTGAATTTGGAGTTGAAACACACATTAAAAAGGATTAAAAAGGTTTGAAAACATCCTTCGGATTAGATCGGAATGAAACTGTTTGGTTCGGACACAAATTCCGGAATGATTTGGAAATTTTCGGACTGGTTAGGAATGAATTTCAATCCCGACCTTCCGCCAGGGAAGATAATTTTACGTTTTTAAACTGTCTCGGGATGATTTTTCAGTGAAAAAACGTCGTCTGCTATGCAGTTGACAGCAGTGAGAAAAATAACAAAGTATGGATAAAGTGGTTCGGAATATCAGGACGTCAAATTTTAAAAAGCATTGTACTTACTTCAATTTCATTTAAAAAATAATTGTATTTGTCTCGAACTAATGAAAACATATTTTTCGTTACTAATAATAAAGTACTTGACACCTGTAGAATAGTCGCCATATTCATTGACCTTCTTAACCATAAGATAGTACATAAGTTGTGAGATCCGTCGGTATTACAGTTTAACATGGCGGGTTGTTGGCAGGGTTGGGTAAGTGAAATACCCTAGGTAAATTACATGGTATTTTACAGTAATTTACTAGGTATTTTACGTCGAAAACACCAAATTCATATGAAATGGGGGGTTTTATACGTAATATACGTAATTTACCATAAGTAGAAAACCATGTATAATACGTAAAAAACTTCGAGTGACGCGTCACTGCACAACCCTGGTTGTTGGTGTGTCAATTTATTGCTTTATTCCCAGTCACTAAAAATACATTTTCAATCGTGCGCGGCAAGTCTAATTATTTAAAAAATAATAATTAAATAAGTAAAACGTTTTTTTAACATCTGGTGTTCTAAGTTGTATCTCGATTTTACTCATATTTTGCTGTTTTTCGCATTGCCGCTAAAGACGTAGCAGACGACGGTTTTTATTCCATCGTAGGATAAACTTTCGCCAATCAGTGTGTAAACTTTAACCGCGGAAAATTTTATCTGCAACAAAATGTAACCATAGTTTTTTCTGTGAAAGATAATAATACACAATTTCGAAAGACAACGTATCTTTCAACGGTTGTTGGAGAACGAAAATCCAGGGACATAGACAAATCCTGTGTTTCCGTCATGGATAGGGTCACTTTGGCCTAACCTAATATGAAACTCCGGCGGAGAAAGATCTACGCGGACCGGAAGTTACCACACCCGGAAGCCATTACTACCCCTCTAATTTCTTTACGATCACAATACCATTGGTCACGCTGCTACTATTGCAGTCTTTACGACAAAATCGATCGTTCCGGATCGTTTTTCACTCGCGGACATTGGGAGAAAGGATGCCGAGGAATTATTGTGAATTGTGTACCAAATTTAATCGTCTGTTTTAATCTATAATACTACAAAGAAAAAAAAAAACAGATCTACTATAAATAAAAATGAGTTCACTACAATAAGAGTAAGTCAAATGCTGTAAGATTGTTTCGGGAGGTTGTCACAGTTAATTTCCAGCGAAGGGAAAAATAAAAGGAGATCGAGAATGGGTTTCGAAGAGAGAAGGTGCTCTTGAGAGTGGAGAAGCTGCTGCTGGAGGTAACTCGTCGGTGGTAGTGCCAGATAGCACCGAGTGGCTCGAGGCACAATGAGCCTATCAGATTATATTTCTATTTTCGACACGCGGCCTATCGCGCAATCCCATCTCTCAGGCACGGCTACCGCAGTCTCGGTAGTCGGTACGCACACTCATACAATCCAGTTCCACGTTCTACCCGTCTACAATCTACATACGCGTTCCTCGTGTATTGAAAACGAATTCTCGACTGCACACTTCCAAGTACTAGGCTTATATGCTCTATCGTTTCAGAAGCCTTCGGGCTCAATTCTGACGCTGATGCTGCTTCTGCTGCTTCTGCTGCTTCTGCTGCTTCTGCTGCTTCTGCTTCTCTTGAGCCTTTAATTGCTGACTTTATACGCCCTTTCACGCGTGCCTGAGTCGCAGCAATTGTAGATTGTCCTGTTAATCATTGTTGTTTTACACAGACAAATTTTCCGAGATTATTGTACTTTACTTGTTAAGAAAACTGGAATTATAAACGGAGGCATTCGCATAAGTTGGGAGTCAGGCGATTGCTATATGTAGATTAGGGTACCTGCCCGACTTATTTTATTTCCTGTAGAAAATTTAAAATGTAATTACATATTTATAGATATAAACTTTATAAACTAGATAATTTACGTATTTCTATTTTTTTATTAGAGTATGTTATTATTGGAAATTAATCCAGAACTGGGACACAAGAGAAGCTGTAAAGATGACAGGGATCTAAGGGTAGGAGTATTAATTGATAATTTTGGGAATTTTCCCTGACAAATGTTTGGTTTATATGTACGAGAAAAATTCTTCAATGCTCTGTTTCAGTATCAGCAATATTTGAATTTTATTACATAAGAACGAACGCGCGCTCATTTAAGTGCGTTATTTTTCAATATTATATAATTTATTATATTTTATTTCTCTAATTTCTTAAAATCTTTGTTAAACTTCGTGAAAATCTCTAAAAATACCAAGAAACCTTTGAAAACCTGTGAAATCGCTTAAAATTCGTGAAAATCTATTACAATTTTCAGAAACTTCTTGAAATTCTTTTAAATTCAATGATAACAATTCAAATTTCTTTTGTATCCTTTAAAATCCATTAAAAGTATCAGAAAAATCTTCAAAGTCAGTGAAATCCTTAAAAATTCCAGAAAAATTTTCAAACTCATAAATCTTCTTAAATCTACGTTAAAATTCATGAAAATCTATAAAAATTTCTAGCAACGTCTGAAAATTTCTCAACTCTTAAAATCTATTTGAAAAAATTTAAGATCTCATCAAATTCCATGAAATCCTTAAAAATATTAAGAAATTGTTTATAAATTAGAAACATTTTTTGAAAACCTTCGAAATATTTGTAAATTATACAAAATCTTTTTAAAAACATAAAAAGCTTTTGAAATTCCCTATAAAGTTTTAAATTCCTTATTTAAATCCCAAAAAATACATATTTTAAAAGTCATAAAAGTACCTTGAAGTCCGATTGAAATCTAAACTAAGTCGTGAAAAATTCTAAAAATTCGCAGAAACTTCTTGAAATTCTTTAAAATTCTACGATAATATTTAAAATCCCAATATCTCTCATGAAATCTGTAAGAATTCCCTTAAAATTCCTAGATGTCTTTATTATCCTTTAAAATTTAATGAAATTATATTAAATTTGATTAATTCACCTGATATTTCTTTAAATAACTTAAAATTACTCAATGTCCCATAAAGTCTCATTTAATCTCTTAAAATTTCGGAAATCCATTGAAATTTTGTAAAATTTATTGGATCCATTCAAGTCTGTAAAATTACTTAATATCCCACAAAACATCGTAAAATCCCTTAGAATTACTTAAAATTCCATAATATATGGACAAACCCCTTAAAGATATTTAAATTCTATGAAATTTCATTAAATCCCTTAAAATTCCTGGCAATCCCATGAAATGTCGTGAGCTTCCCATAAAATATCTTAAAATTCCTTTAACAATCTTCAAAATCTGGTAAAATACCTTAAAATTAATTCAAATATCATAGTCTGATTATATCTCTTAAAATTACTCAAAATTCCATGCAATTTCGCTAAATTATTTAAAATTCTTAAAAATTCAATATTATCTCACCAAATCCTTTAAAAATTTCTGAAAATAAATGTTCCTCAAATTACTTAATATCTCATAAATTATTTTAAATTATATTAAATTACTTAGAATCTCCCAAAATATCATTAAATACCATAAAACTACTTAAAATCCCTTAAAATTACTTCAAATTCCATGAAATCCCTTCAAATTCCTGAAAATCTAATAAAATATCGTAAATCCCTTAAAATTCCTTAAGTCCTTAAAATAACTTAATATCCTATGAAAAATTGTAAAATCTCTGAAAATTACTTAAAATTCCATGCAATTTCGAAAATCCTTTAAAGTTTTATAAAATTCCTCAAAATACCGTGAAATCACTTAATATTTTTTAATATTTCGTAAAATGTCTAAAAGTTTCTCAAATTACTTAAAATTCCAGAAAATATATAGTCAAACTTATTAAAATTACATTATTATTTTTTAAAATATTATAATTTTCCACAAAAATATATGGGATTAGATAAATTAACGGATTTTAAAAGTATGCGAAATAATGCAAAGATTTAAATTTTTGAAATATAAAAATTTTTAATTCTTAGTCTAATTTTAGGAATCTCAATTTTGTTAAATCCTTTTAAATTCCTTAAAATTATTCAAAGTCCTATTAAATCCCAGTAAAAACCACAAAACATTTGAAAGATCAATGAAATTTTGTGAAATCCCTTCAAATTCCTTACAAGTTTTTTAAATCACTTTAAATCCCACAAGATACATATTTTAAAAGTCATAAAAGTACCTTGAAGTCCGGTTGAAATCTGATCAGTCGTGAACAATTTTAAAAATTCCCAGAAACTTTTTGAAATTTTTAAAAATTCTACGATAAAATTGAAAATCTCATTATCTCCCATGAAATCATTAAAAATTCCATAAAATTCCCTTAAAATTCCTAGATTTTCAATGTATTTTGAGTTTACACTCGTGACAAAATAATTATTAACGAAACCAAATTCAAAATTTCAAATTCAATTCATATGTGGAATTTACGATTCGACAAGTATCGATTGTCGAAAATCACTATCGATACTTGCACGACGAATCATGAGTGCGGAGTACGCGTTACGATATTTCGACTTTGACTCTATCATCTTTTTATAATAGATTATTTTAATACTAAAGGTAAGATTGATATTAATAAGACATTACTACAAGATCATTCCCCTTATAAATCGCTAATTACATTAAATTATTTTCAACGAATCTGCACGGGTTATTCAAAAGTTGAAGACTTTTATAATCTGAAACATTTCTTCGAAAATTCGTTTTTTATAGATTTTTAAAATAGTTTTATCGTTTTCTATCCTTTTTATTAAAATGAATTCCTGTTTACATGTTAGATTAGAAAACTCGTTTGCAATTTGTAAGTGAAGAATCTTGATGAGCTGAAGAGCATCGATTAAACGAGACGTGAAACATATGTAGAAGACTTTCCATATCAAGCCGTTACAGCCCTCGCCTTCCACGACCACGATTGTGCATTACAATTGGTAATAAACAGCTCCTAGAATTGCAGCATAGATCTGAAGGAACCAGTGTAATAAGGAACCTGTGAATCAGGGAACTATTATATTAATTTCCTGAACGTACTCAGCAGGCACTGATAGAATACGTTATTTTCCTGTTTGTTTATTAGTTTTTTTATTCGTAAATATTTCTTAACTACTAACTAACTCCGTCACCCTGTCTCTTTTCTAAATGAATACATTTTTAAAAATATTTTTTAAGTTTGTACTAAAAAAGATATACTATTTACGCCTGTTATAGAAGGTAATAAAAAATGGCCGGAGGAGTTCATTCATATACTTCTGCATTCTAATAAAGTAGTGTCTAAGCGACAATCGATATGTGAAAGACAGAATGACGCCATTAAAATAGACACATTAGAATGCAAGCTGTGTCTTTTGCATACTATCGCGATGTTTCGATCCAGACGCGTGTCTCAATTCAACAAGCTATCGATTCATCTTGTAAAAATTGAGATGAGTGGTAAAATCGACAAACTACAATGTACGTGATTTTATTGCTTACATGAATGAATTATTTATCAGAGTCTAGTTTCTTTTTCAATTTCTCCTTCCAATAGTTTCTTTTGTTTTTGTTTTTTTTTTTTATTTTACAAGATAAACTCTTTTGAGTTCCTGGTTCCCAAGTTCGAATGCTTTTGCGTTTCTTTCCTTTCTCTTTTGAATCTCGCTCTTTAGGAATAGCCCCAACTGACTTTCACCCCTAAAATTGAAGCTCCTCGCTATTCAAAGCATCCCTAGCCTTAATAGTCCAATGAAATTCTCAATCTAATAGCTACGCTCCTGGGGCCCCAAGTAAAGTTTCGAGCGCGTCGTCTTCGCGGCGCACGTGGGGCGGTAAAGCGGGGAGTGGCACGATTGTATGGTGACGCGGATCGGGGGTGGGGTGGGACACCGTAACGATGGGTACCCGACGAACACAGTGGTGGCAGGGGTGTACCTACTTACCATATACTCCCAGTATGCCAAAGTTCCACTCTCGACTGCAGGCTCACTTACTCGTTCAGCTCGCGGCAGATAGAAGGTACTCGCTCCAGTATATTATCCAACAAAATCTTCTTTTTTCCCTTTTTCTCTTTTTATTTTACCCCTTTTCTCCTTCTCACAAGGGAGAAAAGAGAGTCTTACAGCTTCGTTTGTTCTTCGATCTCAATCGTGCCACTGTGAAAAATTGGAGTGGGAGGAAGAGAGCAGAAAGCACGAGAGAATGAGTCACGTGGTGGGGGTAAAGGGGGAGGGATAAGACTGTAAAGCGGGGGGGGGGTGTTCACCTGGAAAAAAGAACCGGAAGCACGTGATTCGAAGCGAGTACCTGTACGCGAGTGCGATTCGATTATTGGATTATTTTTGTGCGGTTCCGATATCGTGAGTCACGTGGTTCCTAGTTTTGTGGTGGGGACAACGAATGAGAATGGGGAAGAAGAAAAGAAGTGGGGGAGGAAGAAGCAGTGACGGGCAACGAATATTGAAGGCATGTGACCAAAGATCACGTGGGTATGTTTGTTCTAAAGTGCTTTATGTCTATCGCCTCAACACGTGGGTAAACTCGATTACTCGATCGAAAAGTTTACTTAAGAATTTGCTTTTTATTATGCGGATCGAATACTACATCTAAGCTTCAATATATTTTTGAAATAAAGAAGGGATTCTCTGTTTCTCTGACTTATATTTTGAGAGCTTGACTTTTAAGAAACCTTTTCCAACTTTTGAAGGGAATTTCGTATTATAATATTCAACACCCTGCTAAAAATCTGACTTTAATGATTTTGGTAATTGAAATTGAATGGAAGAAACTTGAAACTGGTGGGCACGTGGGAGTTCTTTGGACGTGTTAAGAGGAACGCTTTGAGAATTGTGGTGAAATGCTTTTGAACTGGTTATGGATGGCACGATAAAGCACGGTTCCTATCTCGAGATACGACCAATTAGCTTGCGTGCCAAGTAACGTTCTGATCGGCTCGAGCTGGCTCGAGCACTGCCAAATGGCGATTTAAACCAACGGCTTTCGTCCGACAAAAAGTGCAATCAAAGTATCACGGTCTGCATAACTCACAGCCTCTTGGCGATGGGAATGCAACGGGGCGGCGTTGAAATATTTTTGTAGTGCCACGAGCTGCGATAATAGCTTCAGGCATAAATAATCCGTCTTATTTACTTATGTTCACTTTCGGGGAAGCTCAATTGAAACACGCTTATTCGTGCCGGCAGCCAAAACCTTTTTCATACCTTCATTACTCATCCTTGCTTCTTTTTCACCCAAATCTGGAAATATGAACGATTCTGAGTGATAATTTATATCTATAAGATATATCTAAGATATATCTATGAGATATATGTGAAATATAAAATCAATATGATAATTCTCGACAAGGCAATACAATATCCCTTTGTGTCTGCTGGTATCAGTGACATCCCCATTAATTTATGCATCGAGTCTAGGCCTTGATGACTCGGAACTCCTGGCACCATAACCAACCCCATAGAACCCACGAAAGCGAGGGAGACTCGCTCTTGTTGTCCTTTATTGAATTTTGGGCCAGGAGAACGAGAAAGAGAATGCGAGAGAAAGGGACTCGCCGGAATTAATTCACATCCCCGTTGCATTGCTTTTTACGATATAACTGCGGTTTGTTAGTCGTTATTCACGGTACGAATTGAATTTAGTGTCCAGCCTCGTGTATGTACACGTTCTATTGATGAGTGTGTTTTTAATTTTTTTTTTTGGTTCAACAGCAACACAATGAGAAATCGTTAAAGGTGAGGACTAAATATGTACTTGTGGTCACGTCAGCGACCTACATCCGGCACGACGTGTCACCGTGAAGTCACTTCACGCAAGTTTCGGAAGATTGACGAGTTCTTGAAACGCCATTGACGATTACATGATTACACCGATGACCTTCTGTAAGTGGATTTTTCCTTGATCCTTTTTCTCAACGATATAGCTGATCCTTTTGATATCTGTTAATTTAACATATTTATTTATATATATATTTTAATTAACACTAATTTTGTTTCTTTTGTATTTTTGCCGTTAATAATTTATGAAGTTATCCTAAATTGGGGTGAAGTTCCGAATAGTGGTTATGTCCGTTTTAGTTGAAACTGCGTATACTTACGTATTTTGATGCGCTGATTACGCAAATGATTGTGAAAATTGGCGGAAACTTGAATTTAATGAGAAAAACCATGGAAATCACATAAACTAATGGTTTTTTGCGATTATCTCAGCTAATATGCCAACTTAAAAAAATGTTTCAAACGAAAGTTGTAGATCTCATCGAAATAAACATTTTTTGTTTACAAAATTTTTTTCTGCGAGTGATAGTTTTGGAGAAAATCAAATATATCTATTTTTATTTTTAAAAAAAACTCACATACCATCGCTCTTCACATTCTAAATCGAAATCAATGTAAAAGAAAATTATTATAAAGGGAATGGTAAAGGAAAATGACAAAATGAATGTCAAAGGGAATGGCAAAGGTAAGTGACAAAGGGAATGGCAAAGGGAAATAACAGAGGGGCTCGTAAAGGAAATGGCAAAAGGAATGGCAAAGGGAATCGTAAAGAGAAATGGCAAAAGGAGTGGCAAAGGGAATAGCAAAGGGAATGGTAAAGGGAAATGGCAAAAGGAATGGCAAACGGAATGGCAAAGGGAATAGCAAAGGGAAATGGCAAAGGGAATGGTAAAGGGAAATGGCAAACGGAGTAGCCAAGTGAATGGCAAAGGGCATGGTAAAGAGAATAGCAAAGGGAAATGACAATGGGAATGGTAAAGGGAATGGGAAAGAGAAATGACAAATAGATATGGCAAAAGGAATCGTAAAGAGAAATGGCAAAAGGAGTGGCAAAGGGAATAGCAAAGGGAATGGTAAAGGGAAATGGCAAAAGGAATGGCAAACGGAATGGCAAAGGACATGAGCAAAGGGAATGGCAAAAGGAATGGCAAACGGAATGGCAAAGGACATGGTAAAGGGAAATGGTAAAGGGAAATGGCAAAGGGAATGGCAAACGGAATGTTAAAGGGAATGGTAAAGGGAAGTGGCAAAACGAATGGTAAAGGGAAATGGAAAATGGAATCGTAAAGAGAAATGGCAAAGGGAATAGCAAAGGGAAATGACAAAGGGAATGGTAAAGGGAAATGGCAAAGGAAAATAGGAAAGGGAAATGACAAAGGGATATGGCAAAAGGGAAATGGCAAAGGGAATGGTAAAGGGAAATGGCAAACGGAGTAGCCAAGTGAATGGCAAAGGGCATGGTAAAGGGAATAGCAAAGGGAAATGACAATGGGAATGGTAAAGGGAATGGGAAAGAGAAATGACAAATAGATATGGCAAAGAGAATGGTAAAGAGAAATGGCAAAGGAATGGCAAAGGGAAATGGCAAACGGAGTAGCAGAGTGAATGGCAAAGGGCATGGTAAAGGGAATAGCAAAGGGAATGACAGACGGAATAGTAACGGAAAGTGGCAAAAGGAATCGTAAAGAGAAATGGCAAAAGGAGTGGCAAAGGGAATAGCAAAGGGAAATGACAATGGGAATGGTAAAGGGAATAGGAAAGAGAAATGACAAATAGATATGGCAAAGGGAATGGTAAAGAGAATGGTAAAGGGAAGTGGCAAAAGGAATGGTAAAGGGAAATGGCAAATGGAATCGTAAAGAGAAATGGCAAAGGGAATAAGAAAGGGAAATGACAAATGGAATGGTAAAGGGAATCATAAAGAGAAATGGCAAAGGGAATAGCAAAGGAAAATGACAAAGGGAATGGTAAAGGGAAATGGTAAAGGGAAATGGCAAAGGGAAATGACAAAGGGTTATGGCAAAAGGCAATGGTAAAGGGAAATGGCAAAAATAATGATAAAGGGAATCGTAAAAGGAAAGGGCAGAGGGAATGGTAAAGGTGAAAAGCGTAAGTATAGGAACTTGACCCTGATTTCTCTATTTTATTCAACTAAATTTCTTTTAAATTAGGATTCCTTGTACTCTTTATGCGTCTTCAGTATCCAGTTTTATAATATCTACTTACAGTTGAGAATAAATTTTTTTTTTTGTTAAAATCAAAAGTACACATTGTGCCTCGTTTAAAGGAACAACCGGGAAGAGACATAGCCCTTCGCAGTGAGATGGGATAGCCGTAGGGTGATGCACGCCAGCAAATTTTCGAGGGTGGTTTTCGCGCGTCAATGGTTTATTAAGAAGCACTTGTTTAAAGGCACCCCCGTAGTCCGACAGCCCGCAGCCAATTCGAGCGCGACGTCTGTGTCAGTCGGAAATATAAATGGATGGAGAAGGAGGAGGTGGTGATGTTAGTGCGGGGGTGAAACCACCCTTCGTGGCTCGTCGTGTCGTCGTAATTGAAGTTATTGCAATATTGTGTCCTGTCAGCCCGTCTGTCTGTGCGGCCAGTCAAGTTTGCGGGATTGTGTAACGCACCACGCCTGGTTTAATCCCGCTGTCACCATCTAATATGTCCAAATAGAGTCAATCGAAATCCGCTTCGGGATTTTATCTCTTCACAGGAATCAGCTTTCATAAATCCAAAAGTTACACGTTTTTTTCAATGTTTAATCGTATTAATCGACGACGTCAATTCTGCGTAAATATTCTGACTGGAGTAGGAGGATTTTTAACCACTATTACAGAAGAAAGGTACCCCAAGAAGAATTGTTTCTTTGACTTCTCGTTAGAATGAGAAAAATTAAAGGGAATGTTGTTCGAGGCAGTGAGACGCACCTACTTTCCCGTGTTGATCCGTTCCATCCCGTTTTGTCTCGTCACATAAGTTCTCTGCGAAAGATTCCTTCGATCAGTCAGGTCCAGAGAGTGGACAGCCACCCGAAGAAAAACCTGGCTACCAGCTTCGCTGGTTCGTACGTGAGTTACGTGAGGCTGGATCGATCGCCGATTTATCGCTTGTTCGGCTCGCTTTCGAATGAACCGGATGTCGATGGGTTCGGTGAACACTGAACACAACTATAGTATGTTTAATTAAACAAAAACATCAATAAATTCAAACCAATGACCGGCCCAAAGAAACACAAAATAGCGTTTTGCGTCAATGCCCTTTTCAGTCTCTACACTAAATTAGAGCCGACAAAATAAAAACAACTTCATCTTAACAAAAAAATCTCCTTCCTTTAGAAAAGATCCAAGGTTTCAGAAATCCTAAGTTGAGTTGATTGGGGTCTCAATTATTAAGTACAATAATTATTTTTCAGATCGCAATAAATCAAACTTCTTTCTCAAATTGGGGATTGTTCTAAACAGGATTCCGGAGAAAATTATTAAATTACGACGGTGATTATGAAAGTGTACTTTTACATTTTTTTTAGAAGAGATCGGTATAAATCGGATGGCGGAAAGAAAGAGGCCTACGGGCCGCAATTTTCGGGACGGTCGCTGAAAAATAATGATGATCTTTATCCCTAATGAAATTAGTCCTGTTTCTCGAAGCGCGGGGATAGACGTCGTACCGTGAAATTACTATAATAGGCTCACGAGGCAACAAATATGTATACTATATACGTTACACCTACCTGCGTGTTGGTCCACCAACATAACGATTTCATCCCCCGCTTAAATATAGTTTACTTTTTTCTGCTGGAATTCAAAATTGCGGTCGTAAAATAAGGAGCGAGTGGGGGGAAAATTAGTTAGGGTTCAATTCGACCCCGAGGGATGTCTTTACCTTTGCAGAACCTGCTGCAATACTATATATATTTTGTAAATCTCCCAAGAATAACAGAATTACGCAATTAAGAGCCCCTAATTAGAGATCGGAAAAGTGTGAGAAAAATTACTTCGGATCAAACTCATTTCCTCTTGCATCGATATTTTTTTACCTGCAGTAGGAAAGAATCTAGGGCAATTGTAAGTTGTATATGAAACTGTCTCTGATATATACGAGTCATAAGCGAAAGAAAAAAGTTGCTTATTAGCTATCGCCTCGTTTATACCTTCGTCACTCCTAATCGCAGATCCGGCGATTAATTGTTGCCTGCGACTAATTGACAAAGTTCTCAGGCTCAACGATAAATTCTGGGTCTTAAAAAATGAAAAATGTCTGTTTAGAGATTTTTCAGATATTCCCCGAGAGCCAATTTTCCACTGATATGTTTTTAATCACTACAAACTTTTAAATTTATTTTTTGAAAAGAAGTGAAGTTACTACAATAATGTTAAGAAATTAGCCCTTTGTCAGTGAGATTCGTCATGGCTGGAAATCAACGATGACGTATTGATCCTTGGGAGTTCCAACTCTGGAAAATCGTGCGAAACCTTGCCCACGGGCAGGGTAGATCGTTGGGGTGTGCAAAAGGCACCCTTGTTGCTTCCGTTCCACTCGAAATTTCGCTCTGTTAGCGGTTTTTTTTCAACATTTATTTGACAGCTGTCGTCTGCAAAGCTTGAGCTTGGCTAACCTCTCTAATGTTAAGGGGAAAGGCGTACTTCGAAAAAATTGATGAAATATCAAATTTGAACTGAGCTAATTTTGCTTCCAAATTTAGAAGGTCAGTTACTGTTGGAATGAAGAATTGGATTAGTGATGGTATTAGGTGTTCACGACTGGAGATACAATCTTGGTGAGAGGGTCGTCCTTTATGTGAGGGGCATGGACCGTGGATTGGAATCCTGTGTCCTCGAAAGCAGAAACGACGGTGATACTTCGAAACTCCACCCGTCTAGATTACCCGTCTAATTATCTGCAAAGGCTTAGTAAGCTATCCCAATCCTCGGAAGTAGAACTATACCGTTTCCCTTCGTCCATTTCTACGATCCAACTACCCTCGGAAGTCATTGTTGCGTCGTTACTGCCCTTTACTGCGGCCCTAGTTCCAAATTCATTGCTGAATGATCTAGTTAGCTCACAAGACCATCATAAACAATCATTACCAAAGGGTAAACGGGATCATTAAAAATAATAGACACTAAGAAGTGTCTATTAAAATAATAATCTAGCTAAGCGGTAACGTGTATCCTGGTACCTGAAATATAAGACTATTGAAGACAATTATAAAACGGTTCGTAAAGAAATAGTTATTCCTCGACTTTCATGTGGAAAAGGTAGTACTTTCCAGTAATTGATTTTCTATCGTCTCTGGATTTAACGACACGAAGTTGTGTTTTAGAGCGTTTTCGAATAAGCGTCGTTCGACTTAAGTGCGTGTACAATAGCTGTAGGTAGCCGACCTAAGCACGCTAGGTAGGATGCAATCAATACCGTTTCAGCATTACGATGGAAACACTCTCTCCGAAACAGCCTACGTTTCGGTTCAACTACAGAGAGGAGACACAGACAGGGAAGGAGAGAAAGAGAGGGAGTGAGTGGGAGTGGGTTGGACCAAGATCCGTGGTCCGCATACTGATTGACTTTGTATACCAGGCACTACGTCGCTAAAGCTGAAAACAGAGCTTGGTGCCTTTACTAAAATCTCATTCGAAAGTTAAAGCAAGGTGAACGATTGTGGTCTTCCAAATCAAAGTCTGGATTGACCAGGCTTAAGAGTAAATGCTAAATATGTGGGACCACTTGATAATTCTTCTGAAATCTCTTTCTGATTTCACAAGCCTCTACTTTACACAATTTTTCACAAAAATCTGTTTTGAACCACTTCTCTGGATATTCAGCACCCGCAGGAACAAGAGCTTCAGTGAGCCTTGTAGGCTGGATCGTTCTACTGGAAACAATTGCTGCCGCGGGGCATCATTTACATCATAAGCAATCATAATGATCGAATTTTCGGCGAACGACGATGATCCAACGAGTGGAACGAGGGGAGCCAATTCAGAAGTGGGTACCCACTTACCGACTACGAACTATGCGCGAGAGAATTCTGACCCTCCCCCCGTTCTCCCCTCACTCCTCTTACTCAAGCCCAATACCACCCTCTTTCATTCTATAGCTTCGGGCTATCGGCATTTACACCAACTGGCACTCCTTTTTCGTCCTTACTTTATTGCTTCAAAAAAAAGATAATCGGCCCAATACCTATTCAACAGGACACATTGTGTTCTGATCCTTAACTTGTTTATCCTTCGCGGTACGAGCGATTCCATTAAGGTATAATATGCGACAATTTTTAAGAGTACTTAATTTTAAATTGAATCAATCTCTAGATAATTTATTCCCCAAGTTCCATAACTTGGTTGTTATTATTTTAACCTTGACATTTATCGACGTTAAGTAACTTATCAAACTTTTGATATACTAAAGCGATTCTATTGAATGTTTCCCATGAATCGGAAAGGTTCATAAGTTCTCATGTGACTTCCAAGTTTTCGGGGGTTTGGTGACATAATGAGGCAGATCGATTGCCGGGTACATTACCATTACAATAGTTGGCCACCCCCTGCGAGTGGTGTGCTATGCCTAACACAATTGATAGACGGCTGGAATTTTGCAAGAAAACTGGAAAAGCTGGGGTGCGTTTTATCAAGAGAGAGAGAGAGAGAGTCCGGGAACGAGAAAAAGTTCAAGAGGGGAGCAGGAAACGAGGGCCGTCGTCGCACCAACGGGCTTATTAGCCAGCAATGTGATCTATTTGCCCTTGTACTCGTATAAAGAACCTACGATATTGTGCCACTATGTTACGAAGAAGGGCATTATTGCCCAACAGGGACCTCCAGTTATATCGTACCATACCACCAACCTAGGCTTATGGACTATAGTTATAGCACTACTAATATCATCCCCACTGTTTCCCATTAATATCTCGCTAATTCTTCCTCCTTTCATTACTTCCTGCTTCATCCTAGTTTCATCCTAAAACTAGGATGACTAATTCAGAAAGGCATAAGGAAGCGGAAGAACAGGTCAGTTCGGTAGGGGTCATTGTTGTCCGAGGAAGATGATAATCAGAAGCAGCTTATCTGATTGAAATCGGTCCGATCGCTTTGGACGGAAGCCGATTGGATGAGTCACACTCGTCTGAATTCACGGGATGCTAAACAATGCCTACGAACGAGTGACCATCGCTAAAACCAACAATGGAATCGAGTTCCATGGATAGAAGCCATAGCATTCGGCTGTCATTGGTATTCGCAAACTTCCTATAGGGTGTTCCAAATTCCAGCTTGGGATAAAAGGAGAGAGAGTGCCATTTATTAGAACACTTACTGTCAAAAATAAGCTCCACAAAATACAATGAGGATGATTTTAGAGTATCGTCGAGAACACAATGCTCTTTTAAAAAACTGGATCATAAATTCCTTATCTCGAATTCCTCCAAGTTTTGCGACACCATCTATAGGAATGTTAGGACCTGCCTGATACGGTAGGCTCTGGTCGAATCGCCCTCGGAAACCCAGAAGCTATAGATCTCAGATATACCAATACAGAGGAATACATGCATAAACTGTCTCTACGAGGTGTTCGATCACGGTCTTCCGTTTGCGGTACCGAATTCCCTGGAATCCCTTGAAATTGGCACTCAAGTCAAGCAAATTCTGAAGAATGGAATATTCAAAGCCGATTGGCTTGATGCTATTTTTACGAGCGAGGTGCTTACTTCTCATCAGCTTCGTATTTTATTCTGTAGCAAATTATAGAATTGCTGAAAAGCTGGTTTCTCAAAAATTGCCTAAACAATAAAACATACTGAATAGAACACAATAATGTGTTCTATAAGAGGCGAGATAGGGTAGATACGCCAGAAAGAGAGAGAGAGAGAGAGAGAGAGAGAGAGAGAGAGAGAGGGTAGCCTCGAAAGAGCTTGCGGCGGTCCTTGCCCCGAGTACGTGCTCCGAGTACCAAAAGCTTCCAGTACGACCAACAGACCGACGTGGAAACACCAGGACGGTGGCGCACCAAGGTCCTTTGCGATCGATAGTTTCACTTTAACAGAAACACCACTGAATCTGCTCAGACAAGGTGTCCTAAAATTTTCATCATTCTATACCAGAACCTACATTTTCTCGATGAACATTTCCGTCTCCGTTCAATGACCTACCAGATCAATCCAGGAATAAATACCCAGGGAGGTTTTTGACTTCCCATTAAAACAAGAATAGATGTCTGGAGTCGTTCATTTCTAATTCATAAATCCAAGTTAAAGATACATCCTCGCTGAAACATCATCGAGAAATTATTGGCAATACAATCAAGATTTATCTCCTAATTCTATTATATTAGTAAGTCATTTGAATTTATCTGTATTTTAATCTGAATACTTTTAATTTTAGCTACATGCAATATTTAGCGTTTTCCAAGCTGAACGTGATGCCTCCTCCTTAAATTCTTCTATTTATAGTAACCCCAAACTTATTTTTTAATAGGATTTTCTTGAGTCGCTTCCAATTTTTTATTTCTACTTACACAGGTTGGGTATTTGAAACTAGATTGAGAGGAGAGATAATGGCAGAAAAAAGAGGGTGAAGGTGTTGGCCGATTCGTATCTCGTCAAAACGACGGCCGGTCGCAGTTCTGAGAAGCGTGAAATGAAATTTGACAGATCAGAGACATGACACACTCCCCCTGGGTCATCTCTCTCTTTTCCTCTTTTACAAGAAGAGGAGACCAAAAAAGTCCAAAATGGCGTTGGCTCGCTTTTATTCCAGTTCTTACACCTCCCGCGTGCCCCACGGGCATCGAGCGAATTTACCCCCTTTTCACCCCGGAAGATCCCTAGATTCGACACCCCTGTAGATCCGCGCGCCCTATTTTATACAATTCTCTTTTATGTGTTACCTCCCTCCCGCGGATTCCGTTCCCTCGGGGCATTGCTCGAGCGGGTCTCCTTAGTTCCAGGCCGACACCTTTTTACAAATACATCACACGCCCTTCTGGCCCCAAAACCACCCTCTCACATGCTTAGGTATTACGACACTATAGTGGGTGCCACATTTGCCTAAGCACATCAAATGCTCGGGGCACTTGGTTCGGTTCACTAAACAGCCCTCGGTTGGCACTTAGTTTACTGCCTACCAGCAAACTATTCGCGTTCGTCAAACCAACGACCTGCAGAGGTAGAGATGGGGTCAGAATCGCTCCCAGGCCATTCGCACAACGGAATCTTCAGAGTAAATACTATTTCAGTTGTACAGAACTGGGTTCGGAAAGCTCATCCTTTTAAAAAATGATTTCTTAAGACTGTTGGAGCATTTTTGAAGGGTGAACTTTTAGAGTGCAGGAGGGGTGGATGCTGCTTATTTGTTTGTAAACATTAATAGATTAGCTAAAATATGAAGATTTCTGGTAGAATAACGGTCGGTATAGATTGGTCTATAGTTCCCGTCGGCCATAATCTCAATTGGCCACAAAATCACTAAATTCTAAAACCCCGGTGTCCTTCTAACCTTCTAGTCTTTGCTTTAACAGTGTTTTTCAAATTTAGTAACTTATGGTAACTTCTAGTGATTTTGTGGCTAATTGAGATTATGTCCAACTGTAACTATAGACCAATCTATACCTACCGGAATAAAATAGTGGTTACCGCGGCCATTTTTTGACACGTTCTTGACAGCTCAGCTGTTCGCTTGAGAACTTACCGGTAATATTCACGACGTTCCGAATATTACCGGTAATTTCTCGAGCGAATCAAGCTGAAACGGTCAAAAAATGGCCGCGGCAATTCAATCAGTGCATTTTAAAGGTAAAAAATCTATATATTACGAAATGAGCTGCCAGATTAAATTCATTACACAGATTGCGCCATTTTTTTGTTTACACTCGAACTTCACAATAACAACCTTCGCAATATCAACCCATTAGCAATAACAACCGCATTCCATTCGCAATATGTGCAATAAGCATGCGCAGTTGATGTGACGCATGCGCATTTGAGAAAAGGAATTTAGTTGTTATTGCGAAGGCCTTCGGCTTGGATTTCGTTGTTATTGTGAAGTTCGAGTGTATTTTTATTGTTTTGTCTTTTGCTTTAACAGGCTTAATCGAATATTCTTTCCTATTTAGGTGATAGCCATCAGCAGCTAACCTTCAGGTCTATTAAAAGAAAAATCGAATAATGCTTGAAGAATTTCGGACATTTTCTACGATGAATGACCTTGAAATAATGGAAGCTTACATTTTCATTCGTGCGTAATCCGATGCTTATCAGTTCGCACGTTAGTCATTAGAAGCCGGCACTCCTTCACTACTCGTGTGATCAAGATTTGAACTGGTGGCGGGGTTTGCATAACCAGCAAGAGATAAAATCTAAATAGAGATCAGAGATCCTTTGAGCATATAATTCGGTTTCCAGTGCGGGGACAGCTGTTGCTCGATCGAATGTCTGCGTTTGGAGATGACGTTCCTCGATCTGACGTTCATGTCGTTCGTACTTTGATCGTAGATAGCTTTCGTCAGATCGCAGGGGTGTGACGTGATGTAAAAAATCTCGTTGTGACGAAATTGCATCATGATCGCTTCTGTCGTTTCATGTCTAGAAGGTACTCTTCCGAAATGATGTTATAAATATGTTTTGCTTCCGATCTTATCTCAGTTTTAATGATGCTTTCCTCTAGAATTGCGATAAAGAAAATGTTAGCCAGCCCCTATGTTATATTACTTGGTGAAAAGGGTAATTAATTTTTTACAATCCCCCTCATTCTCACTCTCGCTTTGGCCTGACACGAAGAATTTTTCACGCCACTTTTTTTTTTCAAAGGCCCTCCAACATTTTCGCGGGTCTCTAACTGGAGAGTGGTAATAATTCAAGGAGCCTCCCCTTTCTCTTTCTCTTATGATCCTTTAGCTCCTCGTTTTCCAAGTTCTTAAATGGCAAAACGAAAGAAGAACGAAACGCCGAAACGTAAAATTGAAAAGTTTGACGTAGCCGAGCTTTATGAGAGTTTTAGAACGTAGTAAAGCTCCACGTTATTCGTCGTTTCGCGAGTCGTTATATTTTTCTTCCGCTCTTGGCGGACTTTTCGCGGTGAGTTTTTGCCACTCGGTCGTTGTCGAGGTGTTTGTCTCTCGACCAAGCATTACTTCCGAAATTTTACGAGGTTCGTCCATCGTTCTTATCTTCTCACTTCTCATAGAGATTTTTCCCTCCATAAACCGCTGAGAAAAAATGATTTTGAATGAAGTGTAAATAGAAGAGATAATAATGAAGCAAGAGAAGAAAGAGAGGAGACAAATAGAGTTGTTTCAGGTGGTGAATTAACAAGTCTCGCATTCCAGAGCAACCCCCGCGAATCTGTTAATTGTACGGAGGATTTTTCCGGAAGGAGAGTCTCCCTTCGAAAAGGGGTAAAGCGAGAGCCTAAGGGGTTAGCAATGAACTTCGACTTGGTAATGAAGAGTCCCTGGCTAAACGAGTCGTCGCCTCTGCTTTGGATATATTTTATTGCAAGGCCGGTCTGGTTTATTATCGTCTTCCCCCTCAAACCAACCCACCCCCAATTTCTGCACTCGCAACCACGCAGCTTGTCTGCCCAGATCAACCCTTTCTCACTCCCTTTAAGAACAGTGGTTCTCAGCGAGGTAGAAAATAACTTTCATTCAAGAAAACAACACTCCTCCACCCCTTTTGTGTTTCATTTAATTGAGATCCCCGTAAAAAAATTGTAAAAACTTTTTAAAATTGTAAACTTTTGTTATTTACTGGAAAACTTTCAAACATAAAGTTGCCTTCACCCAAATGTCGAAAGCAGCTAAGGTTGTCACTTCTGCATCGGAAAACCTAAAATTATAATTAATAAACCAATCAAAAAGGTGCTAACAAGTTAAAGGTCCAGCTTAGATAATTGTAGGCTATAAAGTAATTCTAAAACCGTTAATTCCTCATTTGAAATTTCTCAACATTTAACTGAGTAAACGATAAAGTCTATTCCCGAAAGTAATATGTGTACTTGAGGGTTTTGGGTTTGAGAACCGATGCCTTTTAACAGAACGAGCTTAAAACTATAATGCGCCCTAATCCAGCAATATCTCATACTGTCTTGAGGGATTCATCGCTCACACGCAGTCGTCCCTATTTAGCGGAGCATATATATTATTCTCATTGGCGGATCAACCCTTTGCCCGATGACGTCTCTCCCTCGTTGGGAAACGCATAGCTTTAGACCCCCGCATTCCTCGTTGATTCTTTCCTCATCGGATTATAGACACTCAAATAAACTCTTATATGAACTTTAATGGAGCAAACTAGAAATGAAGAGAAAGAAAATAAAATACTGATCGCTTTTTTTTTTTGTTAAATGATGAAAGCGTCCCGGGGCATTTTCGGTTTTGATAAAACGTCTAAACATCAATCGGACTCGAAAACTGGACTGTAATTTGAGTTTAGCTGCGGGGTGGCGGAAGTTTCGTCGTCTCGCGTTCTACCGAAGTCCTTTGGGAAGGCGGGTCAATAAATGACCGGGGGTTGGTGGAGGTCGGGTGATGCATCCGCTGAATATGTATGAGCCCGCGACACCCCGTAGCACCGAGACCGAACCACTATCTGCGGGTGATAGTGGGTATGCTCTATGTCTCGCAGGGTACCTTCTCCCCTGCCTGCCTCCCCCAACCACCATTCCACCGCTGTCCTTTCTCGCTTCCTTGTCATCCCATCGCTGGCACCGGTTCTCTCTCTCGCTTCTTCGTCATCCCACCGCTGTCCCTTCTCGCTTCCTCGCTATGAAACCGGGACACGACTCGAGGGAGAGAAAATGAGAGAGTGTGTCAGAGAGTGAGAGAGGCAGAATGCGGAACGGGAAGAGGATGAGAGGACGAGAGCTTATATCGCAAGAACCACCCCAATGGAAACTCAAGCCTCTGCGCCTCACCCATCATACACACTCACTCCTCCGTACTCCGTACTCCACCGACTCGACGTCCCTTGCTTGCACCACTCAACTCCAGAGAGGCGTCTGCCGTTATCTTAGGAGACAAAGTTACCTCGTAATTCCTTCGCGAACAGATGCCGATGCCTGCTAAGACGACGGTTACTACGGTTACGATGGTTACCACACCCTGGATTTCGATTAGCCAACAGCAGTTCACGAGGCGCGTAAATTCTCGGCTTCTCGCATCACTCTCAACTTATTTTAATCCTTCATCCATTTTTTCACTCTCAACCGCGTCAAAACCTGGGGCTCACATAAAAATCGTCTGAGGGAAGAAATCTCTCATTTCATTTCCAAATGAAATTTTTGACTTGACCACGAAAATCATCGAACATGATTATTTCATTTAAATTATCTTCTTGCTTGAATATCAGTTTGATTTGAGTTATTTGAATTGCAGTCTTCACATCAATCAGTGACATAGTATGAACGAGTTTCTTCCTGCAACTATATTACGCTCGACAGAATGGCCGCCCGGTTGACGAAGATCAAGATCCTTTCCTTGGAGGCTCAATGAAGACTCCGCCTAAAAAGGGTCCTGAATCGTTCTTACCAACGTTGTCGATCGTTTCGATCGACTTCCACTTCTCATGGATCGAAGGGCTAACCGCTACAGCTAGAGATACGGCAATCTAAACTCGAGACAAAGCGATCGTTTTGCGGTATTTCGTTTCTTGCTTCTTGACTACCCTTTCTTATTTTTTTTTCTTTTTCGCTTCCTTCTTTTATTCATTTTCTCAAAAACATATCGCTCCAACAAACACATTAAAAATAGAAAAAATATTGTCGGACATCTTTTGTGTTATTCTAAGAAAAGATAAAACTTATGTTCGACTCTTCTGCTGGTTACATCCGGTTGCTGTGCAACTTCTCCAACTTTTGACAACTTTTCCGGATACTGTTTAAGTAAAACTACAAAAATGTGGATAACATTTAGGTCTCTTATCTCTCGTTCTCTAGACATGAGTCGATTATCCGATCTCGATATCTCGGTATCACGTGAGAGTAAGTAGCCCTAGCACACGGATCACGGCGGCTGTCTAAACACACTTTAAAGATTTGAAAACGTAATGGCGCCGGGCTTTAACGAGATTTGCATGTCACGAGCGCGCATCATATATCTGGATTTAGCGCACTCCGCTGCTTGGGCTCCTCACCTCCCCGACTATTACCTCGGTTAGGGGTTGAAGTGAAGCGAAGGGGTACTTTCAGGATCAACGAAGGATCCTCGCCACGTCGACGACGACGGCAACGACACCAAAGAGAGGGACAGAATACGCGGGGACATTAACACCGTCAGATTACCCAATGAACTTGAGCGTGATTTACGGAACAAGAGAGAAATGTGGCGAAATGGAGAAAAGATTGTTTTATTTATTGTTACCATGTCCTTCGAAAGTTTTTGTAGTCTGCTATATTTTTCTAGGAAATTTCCTGGTGATGATGTTGATGCTTCTTCTTGGGCTAAGAAAAGATAAGGGGGGGGGGGTGGTTTATGAAAACGCTTGTGTAACATTAGAATCGATGAGTAATTTTTGAGCTGAGGCACACCTGGTGGAGTTGGAAATTGTTGGAAATGCAGCGGACCATTTCTAGAGACTGATCGATGTGTGTCGTCTGTTGGGTAGTCGTAGTCGGGGTTGAATACAGTCGCGAGCTCGCGAGCGGAGCCTCGCCGGAAACGGTCCATCACGTGACCACGTGACCACGTGACGGTCTGGCCTTTGTTCCATGCGATCATTAGTCTGTCAATATGCCCAAACGACGCTCTCTCCCTATACGCCCTATACCCATCTACCTGCACAATGCCCCCATTGTCTTCCTCGCGCGTATTATACACCCCCATTATGCGCCTATGTAGGCGCGTACATGCGTGAGTGTAAACTACGCACACTCTCAACTTGACTCCATCTTTTTTTTTGCGTGGGTTGGAATCCAAAAACCCTATTTTTGTCACTGTAATTTATTCATATCTGTATTCGTAAACTAGTCTCCGATATTCGACAGAAGACTCGCAATCCCCACTCTAATAATTAATCAATTAAAGAAAATGCCTGCATCCCTGGAAGGTTAATTCTATAATGGTCTGGTATATATATATGCGAGCGTGTCGTGCGAAGGTGTATCTTCTCTCCTGCATCCATGGACCTCCTTCTCAGTTCTGATCTTGGTCCTCGATCCTCGCTTGACTGCGGAGCGTGATCAACGCTTCGAAGGTGGTGAGAACTGAGAAGCGGAGAAGTGGTTGTCTCTTGGTGAAAGAAGAACCGTAATGTCGTGGCTGGGCTCGTACCAAATTCTCTGTGTGGTACGAGAACTCTCATTCCTATGTGAATACGATTGGATGTCTTGGTGCGGTACCGAGAGGAGACAGGGGTTGATAGCCAAGGTAGGTAAGCGCTTCATTAGGCCGCGAGAGCTCCCTAATTACACACGGCCTCATTAGCGGCTTGCACTCCCTCGTCGCCTCAGCTCCCTCTTCTCTGGGGATCCTCTAAAACCTCTTCGTCGTTCTAAAGCGCTATCTCTTGCTCACGCGGGTGGCTGAGAAACGAGAGATCGGGAGAGAGAGAAAACGAGAGAAAGAGAGAGAGAGAGAGAGAGAGAGAAAGGATGGAGAAAAGCCACGAAGCAACGCCAAGCCATGTTCACCGTCGCCACAACGACTAACAGCTTCTGCCTCCAGAGATGCTACCGAGATGCTAACCACTAAATGGCATGTGATATCCGCGATGAGAAATCATCCTCAAATGACCTTTTCCAACCATCGACTCACAATGTCGCAGTCTTCGCAAGTTTAGATTTTCTTTGAAAAAAAAATTAAGTAGGAGTCGTCATATCTGTAGATAAAGATTATAATCTTTGATAATTATCAAAGCACAACGGATCCAATTGGTACAAAGAAGTTAACCGAGAACGCGACCACGTACGGTGCACTTTACAAACAGGTTTATCGATGCATATTGGAAACAAGTTGGTTGTTAAAAATGTCAAGGCTCACACAAGGAAGGCAAGTTGATATTCGATATTTGGTCGATACTTGGTCTTGAGCGAGTGCTCAATGCTCTTGGGCTCATACATCAGCTCACTCTCCTGTGGAAGTCTCCCTATGCGATTCCGTCCTCGTCTCTCATTCCTGCACGGACAACATGGCCCCAATGAAATATGCCGCGCGTTGTGAGTTAGTTTAATATGCAAATAGCGAAGATAACGGGTCGATTCGTGAAGAGTGGAGAAGGCTAAGTCGTGATTCCGGTAGCCGTGTCTACCCAGCCCTGCACGATCCTTCTACCGGGTCTGGGCCCAGTTTCTTGTCGTTGTCGAGGTAGGCCAAGAGCCAAGAAGGATCGAGTCAGCTCCTGGTGAGTAAATTGAGAGATAAGAGGCCCACGCTTAGCCCCCCATAGACGACCACTTTGCCAGACTCGGATCTTTTCTTCGCAATCAACTCCACCCTATAAATTAAACCTGCATATCAATCACCTCTGAAGGTAATTTTCACTGTTTGATGTAATACTTTGCAGCAAGTGAATTATCAATGATTTCAAAAAGGGTGGATAACGGAAATTGAAAGTCTACTAGCTATATAAAGAGGTGTACATAACGGAACGTTAATCTCGATGTGTAGAAATGGTCTATGGGTAGGAGGCCATTATCCTAAGTTACGAACTGACGTGTGTTCGTGGAATGGGGAGAAACTTGGCTCTAGCGCATGGCATCTCTTGTGGTAAGTAACTGCATTTAAACTCACCCTCAGACTCAAGACCTCTGCCCCTACCGCTTTGGGAGATGCAGGGTCGAAAACAGCCTACTATGTCGACGAATCGCGCGAAATGCGTTCCCGTAAACGGATCTTGGCCGTTTATTGAATATTTACTGCCTACACGCAAATTCACAGCGTTTCTTATTTATGGCGTGCTAGGAAGTAATGGTCCTCGGTATATCAGGAATCCGAGTAGGCGTCCTAAAGGAGCGATGAATTTCGCAAAGCACTTGCAAACGAGCTTCTCCTGTCGATGCGAAATGAGATCGCGTGATGGCGAATGGCGAATAGCGGATGAGAGACGAGTTCACGCTTCGTTGGCATCTGCGATTGAAAGCTGCGTCCATGTCGCCTTTTTTGTCACCCCACAAAATATAAAAGAGCGAAAAGAGATGGGAGGTTCGCGTGTCAACGAGTGAGCGAGAAAAAAAGTTGCGGACATTGCTATGGCAGGATAAATGTTTCTTCGAGTTTTCAATTCTGGGATCCAGTCCCTAAATGGATTACTCTCATTTCTTCAGCTGCAGATCGCGAGTTCAGTCATAAAAGAAGAATCCCAAATCTGAGGGCGGTGTCACGTATGCATAGAGTTCTTGTAATTGGTGCCCAAGGGATTCTGTATCGACGACGAACTTATCTCTTCTTTTAATTATTTCTTCAGCCTTCTCTGCGTGGTGGTAATGATCAAGAAGACCCTCAGTGGCTTTTGGCCGGCTGTCCCTTTGGCATGTAACCAAATGGCGATGGTAATCTTACCATGGTCAGAATAGACTGTATAGAGAGTAGAGGAAAAAACGGGCTGCGTGTCTCGCGCCCATCCAAGTTCAGCACGAGTTGCAGTTCGAGTTCCAGATCCAGTTTCAACAGCTCCGGCCACCCGCTATCCTGTCTGCTTTCAGTCCTAATACGTTTTATCGCGAATTAAGATGTTGTCGGGATGTGGTGTGCACCTCCTTCACCGAAACGGTGATATCAATTCAGCAAAGTACCTTCGAACGTGGGTGCGTCGTAAAATGCCGTTGATTCAGCTGCACTCTGATTTTCACTCCGATAACTCCTAGCAAGAGTGCTTTGCAAACACCATTTGTAACTCTTCCGTCTTATTTCTTATTAGCTTGGGAGAAATTTAGTACACTCGAAATTTCGATACTCTTAGTAACCCAGAGGAGGAATTATAATTAGGGACGTTCGTCATTCTTGGCATTATACGTTTACGTATAACGCTGACGTTTAACGCGTGTATTAACAGGACGTTACGCCCGAAAGCGCATTGAAAGACATAAATCGAAGTCAAATTATGCCAACGGCATGATGCACACCATTCGGTGAACTAATGTTCGCTTAGATGGCTGCTTTTGTTGTATATTTACACGAAATTAGATTACAACGTTACAACCATCAGAAATACTTTCATATAGAATATCTTTAAACCGAAGTTCAACTCTTAAGTCAGTTTTTTCAATCAATTTTGAGATTCAATTAGCTTCCTCGCAAAGATCGTCCAGCAGGCTAATCTCAAGTCTGAAGGCTTTTAGGTCGCGGTTAACGTGCGGCAGATTGTTCATCCAATTAGTTTTCCGTGGAGATAGCGAATCTTTTGTTTGTGGTCGCGAAATTCCGCAGTGATTCACGTTGTGAACGAGCCATTAGTGACGCACGCGCGTTAACGTTGGCACGTGTTCACAATATTATTTATTATTTATGCTAAGTTATGCGGAGCCAGCCCATGGATATACGTATATGTGTACGGATAGCTTGGCTGGCCAGCGGCCACGGTCTGCCGTCCGTCTGTCCATGCTAGAGTCGCCGGCATATTTATATCAATTACGTGTCGTTCCCCTGGCTCAGATTATTATGTAAATACCTGGTCTGTTGTATTAGCCGTCGGCGGATAGTGGACCAATTACGACGAGTCGAGACACCGAAACGTTCTTCAATGGGGCGATTCCTTCGAGATTACAAACTCTTTGATTCAAACTCACAATTCGCGAATCGAGGGACAAGAATCAGATAATATGAAAAATGATAAGAAAATATGATACCTACCACTTACCTACCGATGTTTAATACAAAAATTGCAATTGTCTTTCCGAAAACGTATTAATTTTTCTTCAGCTTCGATTGAACGGAAGTCTTCGCGTGACATCCGTTCACGCAAGGAGCGTTACAAAACCAGGTGCGTAAAGAGCACATTGACGTAGGTGCGCTTTTACATTTGTGAAGCTCTTTAGGAGACAAAAGAGAAGACCGGGGGGTAGTCATTTTTTGGTATAAGGCCGCGAACAGTAGCGGATATTAGCACACAATCGAACGGACGAGAGGACGAATGTGAATGCGTCGTGCGCCTTAAGTTGTAAGCGGGTGGTGCGGAGCTGCAGGTCAGAGGTCAGACCGCCAACTTGGTCCCCATTGTGTCGGTAACCATTCTCAGCCCTCTCCATTCCTCTCAAGTTACCCCCCACCCTCGACCTCTTTTTCTTGCCAACTTGGCCCGCGCCCATTGTTCCATGCCGGCTTCCACGCTTACGTATCGGTTTAACCGCACAATACGACTCTCGATTGTCATTCGCTTATTTATTTTATCTTTGTGGTCTTTCTTTTCAGAACCCCATTCTTTGCGAAGAGCCGCTTTAAACTCTCTACGAATTTTCAAACTTTTTTTAAAGCAGATTCCTTTTACCGACATTGACCGACATCTGTAGTGGTCGATACTACTTTCACAATCCATACTTTCAATCAAGTTTCTAATTTGCTCTTAAATTCTTCGGGATGAATTTCAATACGAAACTTTTGTACTGAATGCAGTATTCGGGAATACAGTATTTCTTCATAGTTATGAGGAAAATTCATTGGGGAAACACTTAGAGATTGAGATCGCAGTGGGAAATACAAAAAAAGGTGATAAAAATAATATATACCGCCCTCGCTGCAGGCGAAAGCGACGATTCGGAAGGTCAAAATTCGATTAGAGAGGGACCAGCGGTTACGGTTTGCGGTAATCGTTCCCAATAGACTCGTATCTCTTATTGTTTAGATCTAACGTCTCCGTTTTTGCTAATGAATCTTGACAGAAGTAAATTAAAAAAATACTATTTTAAAAAATCATCTTGTCAAATTCCTTGATATTAGTGGACATCTTTTAAAACTTTTTACACTCGACAGATTAGTCGGGATATTTTACAGAAATAAGTCCCATCGCGCAGCATTTTTGAAGTATCCAAGCAAGCGTGCACGAGGACCACCCCAGGAACCCGATGACGTTTTTGCTGAACATTAATTGGGCTCAGAATAAAACGCAAACGCATATGAGGCCCTGAGGCCCACACAACGTTGCAAGAGGTGGACGGATGCATCGAGAATCGAACGAAATAAACTCCATCGATGCGGCTGTTTGTATGACAAAAACTCGTCTCCGTTGGCAGAACTCTCATCAATCGTCCACTGGATGGACTTCGCAGAGGTTCTCGGTCGTGATTTCGCGAGACGACCTCGACTCCACCCAGCTGGTGGCCAGTTTGCAGACCGAGCACCGGCAAAGTTAACCGGGTTGTAAGACGCATTGGCATGCAAGTCTGAGCAACCATGGACACATGAATCGGTGTAATGCCAGTTCTTGATTCCAGCAAGAGTTTTACTTGTCTTTTACTCTCGGAAAAAAAAATCGAGGCCAGTGTTGGCGAGTAACTCGTTACTAGTAACGAAGTTACTGAAATATTTTCTGCTGGAGTACCTTTTCTGATAACTTTCTTTCTGTATTGTACCTGATAGGCATTTTGGGATTTGGGAGCATTTCAAGAACATCCGAGATTGGAAAGGATTGAATGGAAAATGGGATTCATCTAGGTGACGGGGTTGAACTCTCGTATCCGGTGGCCTTGCACCCGAATTTGAAACTTTCCCCGTTACCTCGGGACGCTACACAGGGCTGGGACGAAGGTCAGTGTCTGCATAAAACCAGCGCTCTAGGGGCTACATACTGTCGGTTTAGAGGCCGGAGAAGCGTTTGCTATGCGGGTTGCGCAGTCTGCGAATACGTGCCCTGCCTCGCGAGTCACGACTCAAATTCTACTCAAACTCCACAGCTTTCTGCATGCAATTTCGTTTTCTCCGTTCCTCCTCGTCATTGTCTACCCTATTGCTTTTCTCCTCAAATCCCTGCCAGATGCACTTTACAGAAATCGACAAGAGACTTTGTAAAATTATCCTCTTTTCTAGAAAACTCAATATTCAATACAAAAATAATAAACACAATATTTATAACATTTAAATAATAATTAACATTTAAATAATAGTTCGGTACCGAGATTCTGAAAGAACTTCCGCAAATCATATTGTGTGAATGCTTCCATCTTGAGTCAGACAGTCTGTATAAAGAAAAGCATTTCTACTTAAAATTCGTAGGAGTCGAAAGTTGTCCAGGCAAAAGATGTGAATCTCCACGTCTTTTATTATATGTAGTTTAAATAGAATAATCGTGTTTGAGTGCAATTGTTAATCATTGATTGTCACTAAGGAAGAATAATTGTAGACGTAACGTGACTTCTTGTCTGACTGACCGGATGGACAGATAAAACATGTAAGCACTCGACAAGGGAGAGGTGAGCTACACAGGAAGAGAGAAAGAGAACAAACATGAAACGTGCAGTAGATTACTTGACGTTGCAATAATTAAAGTGAAATAAAAATCCGTCTGCTCGGTCAATTCAGACACCCCTTGGCATCGATGTTTTCATGGGCTTTTTTCCACGAGTCAACATGCCGTTCGTGGCTCGCGTAGTAATAACGGGTACGTGAAAACCCGCTTTAATTTGTCAATACCGTGGAACCTTCCTATAACAAGAGAGAGTTTCTACGCAAGCGCGAATTCCCAAGTGTCTATGTCAACGTTCGAACCCCTGCCGCCTGCACTCCACAACAGAGATTAAACACGAATTAACCCAAAAAGTGAGAATAACTTTTTACTGTTTTACATTCACAATTGGTACACTCATCTACAGGAAAAAAAATGTAACTGTTTGATTCGCGGACATCAATTCCGGAATGATTCGAAATATGCGGAAATTAAAGATTTCTTGTGCCGTCATTTTGTTTACTGATGTTTGCTGAAATTTTGCGTTGCCTTTAAAAGTCGACTTCCTTTATCGTCGCTCTGTTACTCTATGAGGTCAATTGATGGTTCAAGGAAACGTCAGCTTGCACACGGTAAAGAGGCGACGACGTCGTCGTAACTATGAAAAAAAAAGCGCAGTTGCGCAAAAACGTGTGCGCACATTTTTTGTCACGCTTATCTCTACACTTTGTCCTTGAATATCTAATAGCGAGTGTTGGAAAACGATCCGAGAGAGTATTCTGAAGCACTGCATCGAGACGATTTCATAATCGCAGGTCGTATAATTCATACAACGACCAATTAACCGACTGTTCTTTAAGGTCGCTTGGTCAGGTAATCGCACGCGTGTCCATGTAATTATCCGATTCTACCGATAATATCGCAATCCTGAAACGCATGTCCTAGAACGTTTCAAATTATTTCAGTCAATATCTTTTTTTCAAGCATTATTTACAATTTGTAGCTTTTCTACCTTTCCGACGTAAAACCAACTTTTAAACATGTTAACCAAATTGTTCCTCCTTTCACACAGATCATTTAAACCCAAAAAGATTGCGATTGATATGAGACGATTTTAAGAAGCCTATTCTGCAGTCTAGTTGCCTTGCAGTGATGACTTTATAGGTATGCATGTGTATTTGGACACTTGTGTTAGGTTTCGTATCGGTGTGAGTTTCTGTGCATGTGTGAGAAGTTGCGTGTGGAAAGTAGAATGTGTAGGTGAACAGCGGAGCGAGCGAGACAACGACTTTGCCGCCCGGCGCATTTGAATACGCGCGAATAAATGCATAATAATTAGGTCAGTTTTGCTAGTCAGCTGATCCGAAGCCGGTGCGCAGGGAAACAGAGGCTAGGAATTCGTGTTAACCGCACGATTCTCAGACGAAAGTGCTGCACGCGAATACATAACGGTACACGAAGGCGCGCGAATGTAAAAGAGGACGTGTCGCCGGAAGTCACTTAACCGTCAAATGCACGTGGCCCTTTTTTATCCCCCGTTTTCCTTAGTCGCCGTGAAAATAGCTAAGGCATGTCAGTGGCTTGTAAATCTCATTTCGATAAGGCCGGAGAACGAGGGAAAATAATTCGAACGTGGAACTGTAACCCAATTTTTATACTGAAGGGCGAAAACTTTTTTCTCTGCATTGAAATTATTCGACAGTTTAAAACCAATATTCTTCAAGGATATTTAGAAAGACCGCGTTCCGTTCGATATTCGTTCGTGAAATCGAGTATCGAATTACATCTAATCTATAATCTGTTTTTAGGAAAAGGATCTCCGAAAATATTAAACAACTTTGAAAGAATAAGAAATATCATGAAAAGATTGGGGGTTTGATTGGGTTTGAGACAATGATTATCGACAATTTCGGGAACTGATCCAAAACATGGTAGAGGCAACTCGATAACAGGCCGTACAAAATACCTAGCTCGTGTCCCCTGGTGTAAGCATGTCTGTCTGTCGGTCGATGGTTTGGTTTTGTCCGTGGTGGGTATATCATGGTGTGAGGGGGTGGAGGGTGAAATGGCGGATGTAGGAGGGAGAGGAGAAGGGAGGAGGGCGTCTCGGCGCCATGCTGATTTGCATGCGCCGCCATGACGGCCGCCGCCGCTCGAGAGCTGGGGTTGTCAGAGGGGTTGGAGGGTTGGAGGGTGAACATCGATCGTTTGCACCTCTCTCTCTCTCCTCCTCTCTCTTCTCTTTTCACTTCACCCTTATTCCACACGTCTCTCTCCCTCTTCCGCTTTCCCTCTCGTTCACTCTATTCCTCTCTCCCTCTCACTCACCCTCGAGTCTACAACGAACCCAGCCCAACAACCACACCGACCCCTAAACCAGAAAACTCCAAGCTTTTCTTCCTATTCCCTATCAGAACCCTTAACTAGCATTTCCAGCAATGTCCATCTAAAATCAACTTCAATAATAAATCTCCTATTTACCATTAATAATTCGAGTAGATTATTAATAAATTCTAAATAAATTCTTTATTAAACGTGGTTTATTAGGAACATGTTTTATATATTCCAAAAAGCCTCTTAATCTATAAATAATTTTATGAAAAGAATGATGATGTCCTCAACTAGAAATTTCTCATGCAAGTCTCGACCTAAAAAATGACCACTTACTCACGAAATGATTCCGACCCCATTTCCTCAACAAGCTTCTCTGAACAAGGTTTACTAATTACCTAAAATTATTTTTCAAATATGTATTTCAGTTTGTGAAGCTTTTTTTCCTTTTCAAATAATCGTTTAATTCGAATACATGAAAAAATAATAAAAGCGAGAATATTCTCGGGAAATCGAGTCGAGCTGTATTTACTTATGCTGACAGTATAAGGGTTGGTGTGGGTGAAAAGGGGTAGGTGGGGACCTCAAGCTCTATTTGTTTTCGTTGGACTACATAGCGTGATACGTTTGCGTAATGCGGTACATCCCATCCGCTTGCGGTGGTGGCGACGGAATCTGCCAGGCGGTAACTCATCCGGCCATGTTCGGATATGTTTTACCCTCAATTTTCATTTTCGGTGGTTCTACTTCGGCCAACCACCCGGAGAAAAAATCTGTCCTGTGATAAAAACCGCTGCCATTTAAATGCATGGCGAATCGCGACCAGCACACTTGCTTATTTCTTCTTTTCACATTTAATGCAAAATAACAAACTTGTATAAACGTTTTTACCAAAGGAAGTAGTTGAGAGGTCGCCATGACTTATTCGACAAGTTGAAATCGCTAGGAGGTGAATGGCTGACGAGAGCAATTTATCCCGGCACGCCTAGTAAAACACCGTTTCCGGTACGAGTGGAAAATCGCTGAAAAAATCGGAAATGTTCGGTCGAGGTACGAGGTTCAAATTCTCCCGGGACTTCTACCCCCTGAATCCTGACATGGAAAATGCTGATTTAGATTCTGTTGCAGAAGCTCTTGGCGAACCTTTAGGTCGAGCTTACCTTGAACTCGCTTTTCCGGCGCTCGTAAAAAAGGGACGAGGGTTTAGCTGCGGCTCAAGGATAAAGCTCGGGTATGAAATTTTTCTCAAAAAGCAAAAGTAGGGATGGATGGTCCTCAGAATAATAACTCAAGTCGACTTCTAAAAAATGTTGCGAAGCTATTTTAAATAGACTGAAAATTTCCCTACACAATATATTTTCCGATTTCCTGAAGTTAGGCATTTTGCGAGGTCGTTTGGGGATGGAAACCAACTGACCTTCGGAATTGTATCGAGTAGGCCACGTGCCATGAACAATATGCATATCCCAGAGCTTCGCGGTAATATTGCCCGAGATACTGGCTTATCGCGATCCACGCGACGCCAGCGAGCTAAGACTCAAGGTAAAGAACACCTAGAGAAACCCGGAGGTGAAATTTACACACGTACTCAGTGATCGGAAACCGGTTGCATTTAGACACAATTGGTATCTCATCGATATCTGGAAAAGCTTCGAAGGAATTATTTAGTGGAAAGATAATTTTTTCATCAGTAGTAAAAAAATTAGCTGCGCCTGTATGAAACAAAACATTATCAAGTTTCTTTAAACATAAGTTATCTCGATTCTTTAAAACAAGGGTCTTCAGACTTGAAAAAACTTTCACTAAGTTTTCCTTCGGGTTATTGTTGCGGCTAATCATAGGAACCAACTTTTCTTGGTATTTTCGAAAGTATTGACGATTTTTCGTAGAACGCCGGACGTTCGCAGTATGGCCTTTTCTTAGAAGTCCCTCGAAGTGTGTGCACTGTGCAAGGTACTTTGAGATTGCGAACAAAGCAGAAGAAACTGGGTGCCATGCGGAACACCGTGGTACGTAAGCGAGATAGACCCATAAAAATGCTAATCCTTATCGACCAGCACGCCTGTATAAAGGCGAGGGGAAAAGGGAACCAGCGGCAGGCGCTCACTTGCATGCCATTAGCCCAGAGACCCCGCGTTCGTGGAACACCGACAAATCCAAGAGCGTTCGATTTTCACGCTATCGATATCGTCGATTTCATGCCCAAGGCCGCCCTATCAGCAAAAACTATTTTACGATTCCTAAAATGTATTTTATTTCATAAATGCTTTTAGAAACTATCAAAAACTGTAGAATTAAAAGTTGATGACTATTAAACCCTCGATTTGATTCTTTACAATTTATTTACAATTGTAATTTAGTTTAATTACGAGAATTGATTAATATCTGTTTTGAATTGCGCGCCAACAGCAGCGAATCCGCGCACTGCGCATGCGTGATACTTGCAAACGTCACCATATGGACAATCGACGATTGTCAAAGGTCCCGTCTTGATCATCGAAATCTCCATCAATCGTGATTTGTATTAATACTTTGTTTATATATTTATGTGATTAAAAGTGTGAAATACAGTGAAGAAATCCGAGGCGAGTATATTTCCATGATTAAATAAGGTTATGCATTCTAATTTTTGAGAAGCAGTTTGTCAGATACGGTTTCAATATTCTTAGATTTTAGTAATTCAGATAGCACAAAAACGTTTCTGAATATTATGTACAATTTCTCTTGATAAAAGTAGAAGCATTAAAGGAGCATTTGTTTGGGTAAAGAGATTCAATTTGCTTAGTTTTTTCTCGAATACGTGATAAACCAGATCGTCAACTCTTATCTCTCTTTTTATTGTGAAGAATGCCGAGTGGATCTGAATCAGTAAAACAGAGTGGCCGTTTATGATTTTTCTATTGAAGCGTAACTAGGTGGCACGCGAGTTGGTATGGGTAATAAAGTCGTTTACGCGGCAACTAACCGCACCGCGGAGAGTTCAGCCAGGCTGCGTGCGTTTACCGTTTACTGTCTGCGTTACAACCGGTCGTATACATAAATCGCTTTACGATCTGTCGCTAAAAACGGATTTCATGCGAAAGTAGGTACCTTCTCATGGCGGTGCGAATTTATTTCGCGAGCCGATAACTTGACATCCTTTTTGATTTGTCTTTACTTTACTCTTTGATCGTTGAAGATACTGAGAATCGTTCCAAGTCTTTCCGATAAAAAGGAAACTGCTCTTTTTCTCTTAACTTCAAGCTCTCTCCTTACTTCAAGCTCTCCTTACTTCAGTCGCTCATTCCCTCTTCTCTCACCATTCTGCAAGTATCGCGTTTAACGAGAAAAGCATAAAGCTTGGTTCTTTAAGGGGCAAACAAATCGCAGGCAATGTATGTAAGTGTCGTAAACTGGAGGACTGCATGGTAGGTCCAGAATAATAAGACAAGGGCCTGATAGTCCAAGCTTTTAGCTTTTACTTTGCACTCTGCTCCTTAAAAAGTGGAAATATTTTCAAGAAAATTTACGCAAAGGTATCCCTTTCGCCCGACAGAAATGGAGTTGCCTACCGTATAATGACATTGGTTCTACTCAGAGCCACATTGCGCCATTCGAATGCGTAGGCTAGTCACGCCCGCACGTACGATACGGAGTATAGGTACATAAACAGCTACGTAAACAGCTATGCGTAGGTGTGCAGGTACCCACAGCATAAAAATCCACGAGCCAATGAGTGTACCATACATTCATACATCGTTTTCATTGCCAACTTTTTGCATCCTCCATGAGAATAACTTAGACAATGGACTATTCCCTCTTCTCACATTAAAATCTCTCAACACGATCAGCTCCCCTTCCGAATAATCCTCGTAAAACTGAGCAGTTATTATTTCACACAAAAACAAGACCTACTTACTAATCCCCGAGATATTATTTGTCAATTAAAATTCACTGGGAATCGAATGGGAAGGCATCAAGGCTCATTTAAAGTTAAGATTGAAAAATAAACATTTGCACTTCGGCTTTTAATTTCCCAGGAAATAACTAAAAAATTCACAAGGTTGGAGAGTGACAGACACTGAGTAAGGGGGAAATGCAGAAGTTTGGGTGATTGGAGGTGGGAGGAATGGAGATGTTATGGTGCGTAGCGATCGGATGCCTTGCTATGGCATTATATGGAATGGGAAACCAGGAGCCAGATCGTGCGGGGGCGTATAGTCACCGTACCCATGGAGACGCGCAGGCGCATTTAGGCCATAACCCTCAAACCTAGCCCTTCACTCTAGTCAGTCACCCCCTGCGACCCACCATGGCGGCCTTTCCCCGTTAATACGCACTAAACACCCCATAGGCCCTATATAGACAGGCTTTAGAGTAGAAGACGCGTGTTTACCCGCCGAACTACCCAGAACCCAGTCTAAATACGTCCTGAGTTAACACTACACCCACCTTCTGCAAAGGAATCTTAACTATCTCGAGTAAGATACTAGATCCTTGAACTTGTTCGAAATTACAGATGGTGCTCTGGAAGAAGTAATATTCTCTTGTTTTTGCTGTTGCAGTATTATTACTCATTGTATGAAGAAACTCTTTCTTTTTTAAGGTTCTTTTGCATAATTCTACTTTTGCAGATAATGGTTTTTTGCGAAACGAGCTTGAGTCTTAACGACTCTCAACCTACTTATGTAACGTTTGAAGTGATGATTTTCACAAGGTTCAAGAACGAAAATGTCATTGTGACAACGCCAGATCGTAAATCTAAAGTTACGTTCTCGTACCGTGGCACTTTAGGAATAGAATACAATTCGCTGTCCGTTAGACGCGAGACGTTGAAAATTGAGTAAAATGGAAAAAGAACTGAATACTGCAAGATGTTGCAGTTAAGTGGAAAATGGCAGTTACGAAAGAACAGCTTGTGGGAGTCTTATTCTTCTTAAACCTTTTTCGAATAAAAGATGAAAAATTGATTGTCTTTAAAGCATTTCCAATTTATCCATTTTCTTTCAAAACTTCTTCTCAGTGGAAATTTCAAGAAAGTTGAGAAAAGCATGCAGATATTCATAGCCCGTGTCAGCAAGTGTCATTGCATTTTATTTATTACAGAAGCAATTGTTTGTTGGCGACAGCAAAGAAATTTACTTGAGTAATAAAAAACGAATGTCCCGTGCAGAATTTTACTACACATGACATCTTGACATAATCATTGAAACGTCCCAGATGAAGAAAATTTATTAACTTTTCAGTGGTTAGTTCCTGACATAGATTCGACCAAACAAAGGATTCGGAACATTTTCCCTAGACCCTTTCGTTCCACTTTTTTTGGGGTTGTCTCTGGCTTCGGCAGCGAGACTAATCTCCGATAGGATCGGATCCATCAATCTAGATTATAATTAATTGATAGTGGGACCCACCCCCTGCGGTGGGTGGCAGTGGCATCCAGAATTGGGCAAAAGAGTAAGGGTAGAGGATGGTATATTCTCTATTGCACCGAGTATTACGATGGATGCAGGGGTGACTGTCGGTCGGTCTGTCTGTTGTCGACTCTTTATCGCGCCCCCGGTGAGTCGTCTTATGCATCTTTCATGAGGGGTCCACGCTGGTCCGCAGTAGTCCGTAAACCGTATACTCCACGTACTCCGTACCATCCACGCGTGCTATGTGTGTTTTATGTGTGGTCGTGTTTATACACGACTAAACATACGTAACACGAACACAAACTCATTTCAAGACAACTAATACCAAAACCCTCGCTCTTTCTTATTCTATCGAGATCATACCCCCTCCTTATGGTTGAACACCGAGGAAACTGCTTTCTTTTGTGCCAAATGACTCCTCACTGACTTTCGAAAATTCAACAGATATTTTATCTATGTCATCTTCGTGACGATCCATTTCTTCGAATTCTATCTTGAATAGATTTTTCTTAATTTTATTTCTTTAGAGTCCTGGTCGTGACTTATTTGAAAAAAAGGGAGATCTTTTTTTAAGGGAGAATTTATGATATTAAAAGATGCCTTAAATCGACACTTTCAGGACTGCTCGTCGAACCCAAACAGTTCTTGCAATGGAAAGTGTCTTGAGCAGATTCTCAAATGGGGTTCGACAATCTGTTTCAAAAACAGAAAAAATTCGAATGTAAAAAGCACCTCCGAGATATCGAAAGTGGAAGGGGAATAAGAAGGGCGGTCGGGAGGGTGAAAACAGAGGACAAGATGATGGATGGCCCCTCTCTACCCTCAGAATGGCAAGCGCCAAGTAAGGCCATCCTGTCGCTGACGACGATGCTGACGCTAATGAGCAAAATATGAGGCTCCACCCTCGTCACCCTTTTCCACGACTTTCTCGTCACTCAGCGTCCTCGTTGTTTCACCCGGTGGCCCTTCCCAGCGACCAGCACACCACGATATCGATTGTCACATCCCTCCAAAGGAAGATAAATAAAGAGGAAGGACGAGCGAGCCAAAGAAGGAAGGCTGAGGTGGATAAAGGGGAAAAGAACTAGGAACGAAAACAAGACGATCAATTCGCCCGATTGTTTTCCTTCCACCCTTCGCCCTCTCTCAAGTTCTACTTTTTTGAGGATCGGCGTGTAAAGAGGTGTCGATGATTGCGGTGAAATATCAAAGACAAGTGATGGATGATAGAGGATTTTCGTGTCGCTTCACAGTTTTCGATCTTGAATTATTGTTTACGAATTTTAGCATGAAAAATGATCATGTAAGAAAGAACCTAAGGTAGTCCCATCTTATGATAAAAAATGACCGACCGTCTTCCCTAAATACATTATTTGAAAGCACGCTAATGAAATTCATCATTTGGACAAAGGATTCGTTTTAAAAAAGCGGGAATCCCTATCCATTTTGAATTGGCAACATTGGTAATGATATCATTAGGGCATCATTTTAATCATTTTGAAGTTAGTAAGTATTGAATTATCATTTTTTTTTTATTAGACCAAAACGTAACTTTTGCTTCAACTTGGATATCTTCCAAATAAGGAAGGAGTGGAGAGATCGACGAACGCCAATGTTATACGATGGTGCTAACACAGGGTTCGAAGATATCAAAGCGGAATACGAGGGATATCAATCCCCGGATCCACAGACTCAGTACCTATCCGGGACCACGCTTTAACAGTTCTCAACCACGAAATCCTTCGTTTGAATTTATCGCAGTCGTAACCCGACGATTCTATCCACACTCGCCTTACCCCTCCCTCCAACCCTGACATTTCCCCCATTTTCCGCTTAGCAGTCCAGATTCCGGATCATAAGGCATATATAAAAATGAATGATACTCAACCTATTTTCTAAAGTAAAAACCTCCAGTAAATTTTTATAAAATTCTCCTTTTGAAACTATTCTGTGCTTTTGTTTAAACCATATTTTGAGATAATTATTCAAGGTCAAGACATTCGGGAGTTTATCATAAGAGATTAAGAGTTGTCGATTCGAATCTTCCTTACATAAATTGAGACAATATAACGTCTCAAGGTCACGTATTGCGAGGAATCTGAAAACTTGTGTCATAAAGTCGGAACATAAAACGGGAAAAGATAGTCTGCATTTATGAGTTAAGAAGTCTAGATTTTGTCAAGTTCTTCAATATCACTTTTAATACATTTCTTGCTTCTGATGAATAATTTAATAGTGGAGAAAGCCTCTGACAATTGAAATTCACTGAGTTGAAAGTTGAGAAACCCTGTGAGGAAAAAGGTTTTTAACATTTGCTACATGTATTCTTTTCTTTTTAATATGCTGTTACTACTGGACCAAATTGTTTTTTCATTGCATCGTATCCTGAAGGTCGCGATTTCATTTTTTCCCTATAGTGCAGCTTTATCGTATCCGGATCATAATTTTTAATATCATGTGAATAGCCTTCCTAATTGTTCTTGCAGAGAGTCCTCCCCAAATATAATAAACCGATCCTTTTCTCTCTTTCTAGAGTTGTGGACTCACCTCCTCATTCTCTCTGTTGCGAGATAGGGGACGAAAAGAGGGGATCGAAGAGGGTCGGTGGGTGGTTATAGGGGGTGTTCTTTCCCTCCGTGACGGAGGAGTTGAGAGTGCCGTTGAATATGCATGAGACACTGGTTTCTATCTACCGTCCTAAAAACATCTAGCAAAGCGACCAGCCTGGCTCTTCGTCGCTCGCCAATCAATGTCCTCCACTGTCGAGTTTCCAAATCTTTTGCGAATAATCACGACGATAAGCACGACTTGTCGTCAAACCTAAGATAATTGCCTCCACTGGAAGTTCATTTCTCAAATTTGTGGTTTTCAAATTGCTTACTTATTCAAGAAATAAGGAGGCAAAGAACGAAAAATGAGAATTTTCCACTTTTTGGCGGCATTTTTTCCTACAATTCCTTAGTTTTTTCTAGCAATTTTTTTAAATCGACATTTAGTGAACATTTGAGAAAGTTCATTGCTTGAGGACTGAAGTTAATTATGTAGATACATGAATTCCGCAGGTCCATAAGACTTTGGGGGTGTGAGCGATCGTAAACCATCGGACACTTTCTTTTGTTACGCGTCGAACTCGAGGTAGGTGCCGGGATGAAATGAAATTAAACGCGTTTCTTTCCCGCGTCTCCTTCGTTGACAAAAACGTGCGTGGATATTGCGGCTCTTCATATCCCAATGTTAGCAGTCGTCTGGGAATTATGGAGAAGCAGGGGAGGCTCGTTAATGCATACTCCTTAAAGCCTCCTTTTCTTCCTTTTCTTCCTTTTCTTCCTCTTGTTCCCTCCTCCAAACAAACATTGCAAAACCTGCGCGAGTACTCTTCGGTACTTGCAAAAACTACCCATCTTCTTAAGCAAATAATTAATTTCAGGGTTCACTTTTTACTGGAAGGGAAAAAACTCGGTTGACTAAAAGACCTTTCATCATTTTACAAATTCATTTCAGTATCTTGTGTTTAATATAATTTGTCTTATTATCACTTTTTGACGAAATCTTTCCTGGTAATCTTTTCAAAACTACACATGTCTAACTCTAAAACATTTCCTCTCATGCAACTCTTTTCTTTGAATGCACCTTACCAATTTCAAACCTCTTACATCACCAAACATTATCCCAACAATGTTAAGTCCTTATCTTGCCACAAATTACGACTCTCACTTCATCAACCTATCATTTGTAAAATCGTGTAGCACGCGATCGCCTTGACCCCTGCAACTTGCAACTCGATTCAAAAACCCATTTACTCTCTCTCAAATTTTGCGTCTACATATTCGAAATCAAAAAATTTCTCCAGTACAAATTGAACACATTTGAGAGACTCTGCTGCCATCTCTGTAGAATTTTGCGAATCGTGGTAGCCATTTTGTTTCTGGAGGTGGCCAGAAGGTCGCCGTGGTGTCGCGGCACACCCGCGCATGTCCATTGGTCTCTCCTACGGTCCTCCAACTCGCAGAATTCCCCTCGAGCAAGAGCTGGCAGTCACTCTATCCTCTCTCCGCGACTTTTTACCCCACCATATCACTCTAAACTCCCCCACTTTCGCCAATTTCCCTCCTATCTTCCGCCGGAGGGGGTTTCGCTACCCCGCCACCTTCCCCCACCTCCTAACTTTTGTCTCTCAACCGCCTCCACGCGAGAGTGTAGCTGTAATTCCCCCTCCCCACCATTTTACTACCCCCTCCCCCTATTTTTGCGAACCCCTTCCTTCATGAACAACAGAGCGACAATCCACCGTCATCGTCTCACCTCACCGACCCTCCAGCCACGCCGTCACGATATTATCACTCCGTTTTATTTGCGATTTATCGACCTTTATCAACCACATTGCCACCGAACTATTCTGTGCGTCTGCTACTCTTAGGCGAACTTTGACAAACTTTGGATGGGAGATGTTCTATTTCATGGTTTAAGAGTTCACGAGTCATCAATGCAAATTCGAAATGGGGATTCTGATAAATCCCTTTATTGAGTCTATGCAGAATTGATTTGTTATGAATTCCCTTTTGCTTCAAAATTAAAATCATTCTATTGAATGTTCTTTTATAAAAATACAAAGATAGGATATTTAGCTTTATTAAAAAGAAAATCACTGATTTAAGCATTGCAGTGAAAATGCTTGAATTTTAAACAGATTCTACATTTAGACTAGCTTGGGATTTCTATATTTTATCAAATCGATGCATACTCTAGAAATGGCAGGAAATTCTTAATAAGTGTCTAACCATGTTATGTCAGATTTTTATTGGCCGCATCCTGTCATATGTAGAATGAATTAATGTCGAATTCATGAAAGTCCTCTATTATACAGTAATAATCTTCCAAATCTAGATCAAATAATAGCCTGAGTGTAATTGTACAAAAATATGTAGACGCAATCTATTAAAAACTGATTAAATGCATATCTTATAGTGTAGGTAAACGCTCATGAAAGATTACCCAGAGTTTACACTACACACTTTCCCGCAGTACGATTTGAACTCGCGAAAGAGTGAGCCTCCAAATCTTGGTACTATATATACCGTGAATAGCACTCTGTCATCCGAGCTAAGCTGTCTGAAAAATTAATCTTCATATCCGATTATAAAAGAAAACTATAAAACTTCATTGCAAATTAGTAAAGAACAAAATTATGTTCATTTCAAATTTCATATTTGGTAAATGAATAAACAAACATTTTACATCTACAGTCCAGGAATTAGAAGCTCTAAAATTGTTGATTATGAAAAAATGATCGTTCACCTTTGGGCTATCGAGAAGAGAGTGTATAGTAGAATAGGGGTTGTTAGAAAATCGGCTCTCTCAGAAAGGGTTAGGGGTTGTTGGGGGCGGGGAGGGAGGGTAGTATGAAAGCCGGGAATAGGAGGAAGCAGCGGGTGATTGATTTTTGTCGTGGCTTTGCTCGTCGCTATCCGCTATCCGCGATTGTGCGGACCAGTGGCGCGGGTTCGTGGTCGTGGGGTGAACCGGCAACGGTGGCGTCGCGACGCCCTCCACGGATTGGTGGTTACCGTCCCCAGGGGGCGGCGCTAATCACCAGACCGTGCAGCTCGGTGAGTCTACTGCACTCGGCTTGAAAGCACTCTAGCGTACACTACCATCGGATCCTCGTTTCTCTTTAGATTCGTCTCTCTCTCTCCCTCTCATTCTCTCTCGCTCTCTCTTTCTACTTAGACAGGTTGGAACAAGTACGTGCAAGTGGACTCTGTTTCCGTCCTTGTCGGGTCCATGTTGGATCGTTTCATACTTTCTTGATCTATTTCTCTCACTCTCTAACAACTCGCTGAGCTGATGGCTCACCAAGCTCGTGTAACTGAAAACAGGATGTTAAGCGACGTCGAATGGGACGAGTACGTTGACGGGAAATAGAACTCCTTCGTTGAAGCACTTCGGAGTGGAGCTTCTGCTGAGAAAGTAGAATTGATGAAATGCTGGAAGGTGTTGTCGCTTTTAATTGGATTACTAATTAATAATCGCTATCTGATGCAGGGAATTTTGTATCTGTTGATAGAAAAAAGTCTAGTATAATATAATATTTATGGATATGTTTAAGATATAGAGTCTGATTTATTTTAAAATATATGTAATTTTTTCCTACTCGAAAGTTGAAAAGAGTTCTCGATTCGCAGGAAAGATGGAATGGGAAGGACCTGGCTGGACGCCCGTGGTTCTATGTTCCCACGTGTCACCGAGCTGCTATGTTTTACGGTCTTCCACGAGCATTCAAGTAAGTCCTCTTCGAGTATCCGAGACGAGTTTCCTCGTACGATCTTCCCACGATCTCACAAGCGCGTGTGGTATCAGTTTGTCGTTCCTGTCTTTATACCTATTTTGCCTTCTCGTTGACGATCTGTAGAAAACCGATAAAAATCAAAATAAACGCCAAAGTAAAAATATAAGATAACATAATAAAAAATACAAGTTAACATAATAAAAAATACATACAATAAAAGAAGAAAAAAAGATGAGAAGACAAAAGTAATACAATAGGTTCAAACGACCTACACACTAAGTCTTGTTCTGGCGACTCGCGCTGAATTTGATTCGATGACGAGGTCGCATTCGACTCTCGCGGAATACCGAACGAAGTTCTCATCGGCTTATGGTGAGGACCATTTTTTCGAGGGACACAAATCAAGGACACTGGGTCTCCGTTCGAAATGAATGCACCAAGTCTCGTATGTCCCACCAATCTTGGACTTTTCTACTGATCTTATTCAAATCTTTCCAATTTTCAGTGCTACTGCAAATCACTCTCCTCTCGAATTTTTCCTCCTCATGTTCTCTTTGGTATTCGGATGCGTGCCAATCTTAAGTCCCGAGACTCAACAATAAGCAATAAAAATAAAAGACAACAATCTCTTTAATACAACATTGTTAATTACAAACGAACTTTTTATCAGTCACTTTCCCACCGAGGGACTGAGTCTCCATTTTTTCGCAATCGAGCATCAGTCTTTTGAGTTTCCGGTGACTGAAGCTCGTCAGGAGGTGCGTTTCATGGAAAAAAAGGCGGTTCGGTAGAACGTCATTGTTCCCGCGAGTAACGCCGTTACATATACTATATAATATATACTACTATATACTATATGTATAGGAATAAGGTAGGCAAGTAGGCAGCAGGTATCCTACAGCCAGGACGACCATGGAGGAGTCGAGGGTCCCATGAAAACATCCCATGGTGATAGCGATCTCCCGGCGATTAATTGGTATGACAGTGGCACGTTGCCGCCGTCGGCGTCGTCGTCCGAGAACCGAGAAGCACCGGGCACGCACGCGGATAGGTATAATCTACCATACGTAGACGACTCTCACGTATGGGGTGGTACGTGACAAAAAGCGTAAAACGAGCGGACACACTAGTGCCATATAGGTCGAGCATCTAAGCCTCTATAGATTCATATAGGTGTGGGTGGGTGAGTGAGTGTATTGTAGTTCCATGTGAGAGTTTTATTCGAGGACTGATAAAGCAGATCTCTCTTTATTTTCATTGTTGGAATCGTAGTTCTGGGGAAACCCGGCAGGCGAAAGCTCAGCTGCCGGAAGTAACCGAGCAAGCGCTTACCTTCTTCCGAAAGCTCGACTCTACACTTCAAGCTCAAAACCGAGCTCTGTTGGTACATTCCACCCTCTAAGGGTTTGCTTCCCAGTCCTGAAAGCTTGCAGGATTACTTTTTAAGGATACAAATTCGAATTAATTTAATTAGTATTAGTATTAATTAGTATTAGCTTTTTTAAAACATATTTTCCGTTACTAACTTCTTCTTCTTCTTCTTCTTCTTCTTCTTCTTCTTCTTCTAGTTAAGGTGGTTGGGGAGGAGTTGAAGGTTAAAGCTTAAAACCTGAGAAGGAATTTATTTTGTAAGGCTTCGGTTGCCAAGGGCGAAAATGACCGTTCCGGACGTTAATTTTTCTGGTACTTACTGAATTGCATATGTACTTTGGAACGCGAAGCGAGCGAGTCGGGCAACTAACGAGAAAGTGCAGCTGCATCGTGTCTCATTGCAGGGATCTCCCAACTGCAGCCGCATCGCGGTTGAGGTCAGTCCTGGGGCCTCAATGGATTCGAGTCCAAGCCTTTCGAAGATCGCCGGTCCACCTGCGCTCAGTGTTCACCTGCGCGCGTGCCATGAAGCAAACATACACGAGATACTAAAGATAACGATATGCAGAAAAATAGCCTTTGGGACATTCTGCACTTCGAGAAAAAATTCCGTGGTGAAAGGCTCAACGATATCAACCTTGGAAATTAAGTAATGAGTGAAGAAAAGGCACCTTGCTGTAATTCTTTCTATGAAAATTAAAGGAGAGGAATTAGCAGATTGCCCTTCCCAATAAAATAATTAGGTTAATGTTTTGAATTGTTATCTTTGGAATATAAGAAAATGAAGAGGGAAATTGTGAAGAGGAAAATTATGAAGAGTAAATATTTTTTGGGGGAGGCTTTGTTGAAGAAAGGCGTTAGTCTTGTGTCTTGTGGCATGAGTCGAAGAAGAAAAGCGAGGCGCGTCATTGCCGGCCGTGGCACGTGATCGATGGCGCTGCCCGTTATCTCCTCATCCCTCTCTTGTGGAGCAATTCATCATCTCCGTCTGTTTTTCACTTACTTTATATGCAACGTATTCCATAATTTTTATTCAGTCAGCCGAGCAACTCGCCCCCTCAGCCGATCCTTTCTGTCTATAAAACAACAGACCGGACTTGGGGAGAAAACTCAAACTTCGAGAAAGAAGGGCGTCCTTCTCCATCAACCGGAAGTATCTTTCAGGATATACGTAGACATCGCGATTGCCTGGCTACTGGTACATACATATGCTAAAGAATCTGCGATGGAGATCACGCTGGCCTCTCGCATTGCTCGGGTAAAACTCGCTCTGTTTGATTTATCGGTCAAGGCATCGGTCGTGTTAAATTTCTAGAAAAATATGCTATTTATTTACATAAAATGAATTATTTTAATCTTCGTTTTTGTGCGTCGCTGGACAAGAGGACGCCAAATTTAAAATTCGGATAAAAAATCACCGTTTCTTGAATCTGTTTTAGTTAAGAAGAGACATTGATTTCGTAAGTCAGACTAGAACTGGAGACTCGATCGATTCCTATCTGTTGAGCAATTTGAAAGTATTATACCTAGAGAAAAATAAAGTGGCGTTTTTCTTTCCAAGCAAGGTGCGACGACCACTTGTGAGAATTAGCGATACAAGTAAACCGTAGAGACAAATTAGGGACATTTTTCTGGACGATTCTGACAAGGATCTTAAATTCTGAACCTCAACGGTTGCTGCAAACAGGTAATTGGTGTGCCCGAGGGTTGTTGTGATCACCGTTCCGGTGTCTCATGCAGAATTACAGAGGGTGCTTCCGAGAGGGTCGCTGGTTACAGTCACGGTCCCCTTAAACTGACTCGAAAGCATCTGACATTTGCCTCCTCCCGGCAATGGTGCGCTGGTGTCCGACTCTTTTTAGATCTTATCACGGAGGTCACGGTGCTTATGTACTGGTCGCTAACATATTTTTAAGTACCGACTGGAGAAGTTGAATACGATGATACACGGATATGTAAGACGCAGGCCGGTGGTTTTATGGTCAAGGGACAGCCTGCACCTCCGGATAGGGCACCTGCCGCGCAAGGTGTTCCGAACCTCTTCCTCCTCGATTGGTCATTTTCCTTTTTTATTCCTCTCGGCGCGTGTGCCTTTCGATACTTTGAACTCAAGAGTTGCTTGACCATGCAAGTAAACAACAAAATTCAATTCGAATATCTTTTATACTTATTTATCTATCTTTATTTTTTAGGGGTCTAGACTTAAGAGACTGTAGCCACAAAATTGCGCTGTGCTCCGGAATTTTTGATCCTTTAAAACACTAGAAGGAAGAAAAATAGCAGATGCAGGAAAATCTCTGGAAGTGCAAGGCCTGGAAATTGTAAAGAGACTCTAAGCGCTAAGTAAATCCGTGAAGCCCCGTTTAAAGGGGTGTGAGTGACGATCTCGAAGAGGAGGAAAGCGACAGGGAGCAGGGAAGCAAGTATAAGGACGAGGGAGGAAGCTGGGAGGTTTGCAGCTCGAGAGTCGCGTGAAATCTGCATTTCAGGCTTCCAGGTTCCCTGCCATCATCCCCAGAGCTTGCTTGGAGGGAGCTTGGTCGGAGAGCTTTCGAGCGGCTCGCAAACACTCCTCACCACGGGAAAGCCTCACCATATACGCGCTGTACCCCCTATATAGGTATACCTTCTATGCTAAACCCTACACCCGCACCCCGTGTCATCCTACTTTTGCTTTCGCTTCTAGTATTTGCCGTGGAAGAGTGCAGCGTTACGCGGACTGCTTCGACGACATTGGGGATCAGCATTTTCCAAGGATATATTGCCTTCGAGAGCAATCGTTATTTCAGCCGAACGCGTCGACCCTAAGTGGCCCTTTCCGTTCCTTAAAATCCTCCATACTTTCGATTTTTGAGCCTCTGATATAGAAGAAAGAATCTTTACTTTATACCTTCAAGTGTAAAGGAATTTAATAAAAGAGATAAAGTATTATCATCATTATCATCGTTATAGTTAGAGTAAATTGATAAAAATAATCGTCATGGGACAACTCTCCCTTTGGATTTAAGCTCTCCCGGAGAATATTTGAGAAAAATATGAAAGTGAGGAATTGTTTGTGAGAGAGGAAGGTGTCGGGTAATTAATCCGCGGTTTTTCCTGGTCTGATTAGTTGGATTTATTCCGTTGACCCCCTTATCCATCCCCTTGCATTCGTGGGCCATCGTCATCATCGTCGTCGTCGCCTTCGTCATCCTACGAGTGAGTCTCTCGCTCTAGAAACTGGAGTTGGGCTGATGTATGGAAATATATGCAGAGAGACGGAGGTTCGCATTTTTCCAGGCACCGTGGCTTCATTTTCAGCGTACCCTACCATTCGGGTGCCCTACAGATTCAAGCAAGCTAGACGCCCCTTACGCCACCCTCTAACTCTCCCCCCTAAACCCCTCACTTTCATCGTCACCGCCAACCCTTAATGACGCGTCTACTCGTTAAATTCGTGTCGGAGCTCTTATCTTCCCTCTCGTTCTCTTGTCGAACTCACATGTTAGCGAAAATAAATCTACCAGCTTTCCTATCAATCTGCAAAGAATGCATTAATGATTCTCGATCCAATTTCAGAAGTTCTCTGCAGAAAATTGTATTCAAAATAATAAACATGATTCTAATATTAGCATAAATGTTCCTGTTAAGAGGAGTTTCTTTATGAGTGCCGAGTACATGGGCATTTACTCGAGCTAGCAACTGGCAAAGCTGAGTATTTCGGCGCTATCCATGAGCTTGGCCGTCAACAACTCTACCGGGAAATGTAACTGCCGTAACTGCTGCCTACTCAGCGTGCTGGAGTTGGTATTAGCAGTGGTGGTTATTCGAGTAATTTATTAATAAGATTCCGCAGATGTGGGCAGGAGCGAACGAACAAACGAGCGAGCAGTTCGTGGGCGAGTTGCTCACCCGACTTTAATTTCCGCAACTTACGGCTACGGTGCACCACATGACGTAACAACAGTGGTTGTTAGGATTATCGTATACGCACTGATTCTTCACGTCTATTCTCCGGAATAAAAAACTACTACTATTTTTCAAGTTTCAGTTTTTTCTGCCAAATTTTAATCTTGACTCTTAGTCCGTCGACTAGTATTCGAAGCAATAAATTCATAATTTTTACTTGACACAAAAAAGCTTGTAGTGATGAAAAATATGTGAAAAGTTACTGCAGCAGCAATAAAAGTCTTAAGCATTATAAGCAGAACAAACCACCCTAACTCTGGGTGGTTTGTTTGCTGGAAACTCGGTAATGTAACATGGAGGGACTGTTGGGTTGCGAGAGGGATGATCGTACTTGTACGTTCTGTCCAGGTACGAACCCGGTAAGTAGTAGGTTCGTAATGGCTACTAGGCAGTAGGTGGCAAGGCTGCGTGACGAGGCGATTGCGGAACCGTGACTAAAATATTTAAAAATATGTATCTTTCTGGCCGGACTGCCGTCCAGTTCCAGTTCCAGTCCTGCTATACCCAATCCCTGGTTGGTACGCGTCGCTATATTTATTTCGCGTTTCCTTCCTGCTGTATGACCACAGGGACGACTAGCGAGGTGCACAGCACCCTCCATCTGACATCTGAATTTTCCTTCCCTCTCCTTTTTCCGTTGTTTCACCTTCCGGCCACCTAATATCCATCCCCTTAATAGGACAACAAATTCATAGTCTCTTTTTCAACGAATCATCAAACTAACATTAAAGCATAGACTGATCGTACGGGCTCTGTCCTTATACGTTTAGACTCGATCTTCTTTACGATGTAGAAACATATGTTTTATATCAGATACCTGAAAATATGCTAATTTAAAAAAAACTCTAAAACATATTTCAAGTAAGTTTTTAAACCGGAAGTGAAGGTCGTGAGGTTTGGAATCCAGTCAATTAGTATGCGCCCTGTCGCATGAAGGCCTAGGGGCTACGGGTTGTCCTTTGAGATTCACACAACCTGCAGAAACTACTTCCTTTTTCCCGCGATGGCCGATCAGAAATTGATGAATATTCATGAAGACTCGGACCAGCGCACGCGCTAGGTTGTCGTATCTACAGATACGTGAGTTCTGGTGAACGCACTTAAAAGCGCTCAAATTATCGAAGAAGGCCTCGTTTTTACTTACGATTCGTAGGTCCATCAACAGTGTTAATGGGTCTCTTCTAATCACAACGGCGGGACCCTGGGTGGTGATAATGAGTCCCAGTGAAGCATTCTCAAGAGGATGATTACTCGCAATTGCTTTGCTTGTATGCTAATAATGCTCTCGGCTCGACGAGATAATTCGCGGCACGCCCTGCACTCGCGTCAAAAATTCCACTGCATATCCTGCACTATTCCAGACCGAAATATCCTTAATGCCAAGTGGAGAAAATTTGTTATATCGTTTGTTTAAAATATTGAGAAGTCTTCGAATTTATAATAAAGGTCGATCAAAATATAGGTCGACTTCTGAAAGATTGGGAAATAGTTTCCTGATCACGTATGTACGAATTTTTAGATGTACGATAAGAGCAGCAATGAAATTTCAGGAAAAAGCATCACAATCGTAAACACAATCTACAGTTATCCGACGAAAGTAGTATTCATTTAATCCTATCGTCCGACTTCCACCAGTTGCATTTCCGAAAATCCCTCGAAATGGTCACGAATCGTTTGGAGTGATTAAAACTTATGGGATTCTCTGATTATGATTATGGGATAATCTGGGTACGTTTTCCCGAGAAGAGAAGAAAATTTTATTTACGAGAGTAAAAACTCTGGGAACTGGAAATTGAAATTCCGAAGTGAATTTTTTTCAGGGCCGCTGAACAAAAGGGAACTTCTTTATTTTTTCAAACTTGACACGGTCGGTACCTGTGTATATTTTTGCAGATACATATGGTGTACATAGAACAACGTGTCACGCACGTTACGAGAATGCGATAAGTCGCGCTTGTGGCCATGTCACGCCAGGCATAGAATATACAGGCATAGTTAGGCGGTGCCATTGTGTCGGTCGGTCCTACTAGCGATGGCGTACCTCCTCGAGGAGTCTTGCTAGCGTGACCTTATTCCACTAAAATATACGCGACCGGCATGCAAAACAAAGGAGCAACGTTGGCAACCGGTAGCTGACCGATCGGGCCCAGGCACGCACCGACGCCATTGTTTCAACCGTTGTTCACGCGTGACCGCCGACGAAAGTCCCCTAAGAGCACCGAAAAGGTCAACCCACCTCTCTCCATTGTCCCTCCTCAAAAAAAAAAAAAAAAAAAATGTCGTAAAAGACACACTACGTGAAGAAAATTGAAATAGTTTACATTTGCAGGAGACAGAAATCGAAACTAGATGTAGAATTGAAATAATAGCGATATAATACAAATATATATTTATTAAATTGTCAAGCTTCTTGGTTCTTAAATCGATTTGGTGATTTTCGAAAAGTCATTCATTGATTGAACACTGTTTTTTGTATGTTTGATTAAAACTAGTTGGAGAAAATTCCAATTTGAATTTCTAGACTAGTGGAGAGAAGGGAAGGAATAAGAACCATCTCCAGCGTAGCGGGTAGCGGTAGCAGTTAGCACCAAAATAAAATAAGGATGAAACAAAAAGAAACGAACGGCAGGAAAAATAAGTCGGCCCTTATCTCGTCCTCGTCCCGTTTCGTTTGGCCTATGCATATTCAGAAGCTTCTCTCTTTGTTTAGCCTTCTTTCTCGTTCTTTCTCCCTCGCGATTCTGCTCGCCGCACCCCGTTGTTTCCACCGGTTCGCTCGTACGCGGACTCTATACTTACACCCGTTCACCACCCGCTAATTTCTAGACTTCCTTCTTTAATTGCACCGGCACGATAATAAGACCGTCGAGGCGTATAGGTTTGGTCTGTGTACTCCCTATATATATATATATATATATATATGTATATATATATACACAGCGTCGTTTGCCCGGTACCGTGTAACGAGGTAACACCCATTCTTACACCCCCGACCATCGTGATAATCTTTATTACTCAACGAACCGGACGGCAGAAGCCGCAAGACGAAGAGGGTTGCCTTCTTAGCTTTTCCGTTTTGAGTCCGCAATGCTCTTTTTCCCAGATATTAAAAAGCTACTTGGAAAATAGATGTTTGTTTCGAATCATCTCTAATCTCAGAAAATATTTCAGAACTATCAGAACTATCAGAACTATCAGAACTACTCTTAGATATCAGGAAATTGTTGAAGGCAATTCAGTCTTTAATAGTAAAAATTTGTTAAGCTACTTATACAGGTGACAGAAGAAGCGGTGTCACGTCTGGTGAATTGTGGGCCACGTGACGAAGGCGTGAACGAGGCGCGACGCATCGTGATGGAACAATGCCATCGGACTTCTTCGAGGAGGAATGTCACATGCCGCACCCATCTTCTGCTTTCCGATCTGTCCATAGTTTAGGTCGTTTTATACTTTAACAACTTCGGTGTCACCCTATGTCAGTTGCAAAAATGTTCTCTTTAAAAAAAGATCATGATCATGGACTCAGCTCACTCCTTCCAAGCTTTCGTAGAATTTTTGAAATAGACTCAGCAGGTTCCAGTAATTATTTTTTGAAGATTAAAAAGATAGGAGAAACAGTTTCGACGAGCAAGATAGGCTACTTCCGGCAAGTGCGTCTTTATAAGTTCTTGTACCTTTCTATCTCGAGCATGAAAGAATTATTGGTGCAATGCCTTGGGCAGAACCGAGTCACACAAGTAGTTCACTGTACACTCGAACCAACACGCATACATCTTAGTTGAAGGGGAATTAATCGGCGCGGCATTTTTTAAATACGCGGGTCGTGTAATTGTCATTTTGAAGAGACAGAATGGGGCTACGAATCATTCACGCAATGAATTTAATTAACAATTAACACCAGCGTTTGATTAATTTTCATATCAGTTATGTCATTGTGGCAGTATGTTTTTTTCAAGGTAATTTAAATAACTAAGTCTCTACCATTCCTCGGAGATTTCAAAATCTTTTCAGGAAAGTCATTTCAAAACCTAGACATAATATTCGTGTTTTCAGCAGGTTTTTCTAATCCTCTTTGTGTCGACTTTCATCAGAGAAGCTTCTGATCAAGGACCTTAACGCCGCAGTTTTCCGAGTGAAAAACACGCAAACGTTTATTTTATATTTAAACCGATTCGTGCATGCAGTCAGTATAAAGTATATCTTAGGTTTGTATCCGACGGGTAACTTCTAAGTTGACGTGGTCAGGAAGTATGACGGAGAGAAAGATGGAGACCGTGTACGAAGGACACAAGAGCCGTGACGCAGTGGATGTACGGATTAATTAGCGATAAGGCTTCTAATGAGCGGCAGGTGAACCATCGGCCAGTCTCTTATACCCCGTCGCACACAGTCTGAAGACTCAACAAAGTACCTGAAACGTATCGAGGAGTATAGCCAACGTCTGGAAAAAATGGAGATAGAAAGTTTGCTAAATGTCGGTTCAGAAGTTTTCCCGAAGATGAAACTAAAATGAAAGAAGATTAAAACTAAAATGCAAGAAGATTGAAACTAAAATGAAAGAAGATTGAAACTAAAATATTCTCGCAGTAATTTGGCATAAAAGAATCAAGACAAGGCATTTGTGACTCCTAATTCCGAAAGCAAAGCAAGGTTCATCGCTTCTTCATGTTTATTAATGCCCTATCGATTCCCCGATTCACTTTCGTTCTCCCGAGAGATAATGAAACTGACCTAGGCCAGGCAATAGCTGGAAGTGTGCGTAAGCATAATAAATATGCACCGTCTTCCCAACAAGTAGGGTAACTGTATTCGAGTCTAAGGTCGACGACGACGACGTCGACATTGTTGTAGATATCAGGGAAAAGAGGAGAATCTAAAACCCAGTAGGTAGAGAAGGACAGACTGAGAAGAGAGACTTGCTGGAGAAAGGGAGAGAGTGTTAGAGCGTGAGAGAGAAAGAGAGAAAGAGAGGGGCCCATCTACCTACTGGCATACGCAAGGAGCCGGCAACTTGTTAATTATTAATCAGCATGTTTAATTCATATTGCGCGCGCCGGCTGTTTGTTTCCTTGATGCACGCTAAGGTCCTCTACTTACAGCACGCTTAAATGCTACCACAGAGAGAAAGATACCCACTGAGTCTGTAAATAAGAGCAAAGAGCAAAGAGCAAAGGGAAAGGTAAGAGGGTGTGAAAGAGCGAGAGATTTTGACGAAGAGAGGAATGATTGAGGTGTTTAGGTATGCTCTCCCAGGTCCCACGAGTGCCAACCTCTAACACGCTTCCTTGATACTTATTCACCTTGTGCATCGTGCAACGCCATACAACCACAAGGTCGTCTTGCCTGACGTATCGCTCGTTCTTTCGGCGTATATCACATTAAGATTTCTTCGATGCACCTATCCGAGACATGCACGTCTTTCCTCAGGATTTCGATTTACATATTGGTCACAGGAATTTTATAACAAGGCGCTTCAGGATTACTGATCAGTTGCTGATCAATAATACCACTTTCGGATAAGTGGACAAAAAATCTTGGACTCGAACACATCGTCTCCAGAGTCATTGGATTGTATCGAAGCATCATATTCAGAAATATAGGTACCAGTGGCGTGTGTGCCCGGCATTTTATGTATTACTAGGGTGGGTTTTGTGCAGTGCTGGGGGTGTTTATGGGTTTATTATACGACGAGGCTCGGTCCGTTCGCTCAAACTCACACGTACACGACAACACGGAGAATATCATTTTGTAGGTGAGTGCAAAACTTGAATGTGTGCGTGCCACGTAGCGGATGAAACGCGTGCAGAGGTCTTTCCTCGCGTCCCGTCCGCTGGTCGTCTATAACACGCGCGGGACCATAAAAAATATCCATGGAGTGAAAATAAATCTAACCACCGACGACCGGCCGCCCCTAACGTGCGGTAATAGAAACGAATGGTCGAGAAGAAAAGAAAAGAAGGAGTCCTAGGAAAAAGTCTTTTCGCGGTTGGGCGCCACATATAAAACTCGTCATTCTTCTTTCACAAATATTCAGTGAACAATTGTAAAGACTTTGTTAGAGTTTTTATTTTTATATATTTTTTGAATATTTCCTTAAAATCTAAAAAGTATTTGACTATCAGTTCATCTATTCTATAATACAATTACAGTGAGGCTTTCTAAGTATGAACCGAGTAAAACATAAAACCAACTACTATTTCCTTGATAAACGATCCTCTACGTCATCCAATCAAATCGAGTACGGTGGAGTTTAAGAATCGGTTTCTGTTCTGGCTTGGTTCATGGAAGGAAAATGTTATTGAGTGGAGGAGAGAGGTTGGGAAATGAAAGAGAGATGAGAGAGTGGGTTGGAGAACGTTACGGAGGTTGAAAGAGAAGCTGTGGAAGAGGGGCCGCAGGGGAAAGGGAAGGTTCTGCAGTACACGCGGTTTGAGTTCATTGCGCGAGTCATCAGTATCCATAAGCGATGAGTTACCCCACGCCCGGCACCCTCGACTGCTTCCAAAGGTATCGGGTTGAGCTGGGTAAGGTAGGGTTGGGTGGGCACCTGGTTTGGTTGTTCGGCGCACCCTCTTCTCTCTTTGGGGAGGTGGTAGCACTGCCAGCGGTGGCCGAAGGACGAGAGATCCAGGAGGAAGGGTGGCGGCTGATTTTCTTAGGTCAACGTATAATGAAGCCTTGGCGATGGTAGAATGCGGACACCAACCCCCTAGACCAATCCCCGGGCGCCTCGTGAACCCTCGATCTCGAGAGCCAACCCCGAGAAAGCTTCTAGAAGGAGTGCACTACGGAGGTTGGTACCACTGCATGGCCGCCACTGATACCAACCTTCTCCTCAAGAACTTCCTGCTAATTCCAGAAATTTCATTTGCGAGAGAAATCTAATTTAGGAAAAGGTTTTTTTTTCACTATATTTGGAAACTGGGGATATTTTTTTGGGGGGGGAATCTTCTTTAGAATAGATAATTGTTCGAAAATTTCCTTTTGAGAACGAAATTATTGAGTTCACCTAATCTTTACTGAAAAGTAGATCGACACTCGATTTTTATGGACAAGTTGGGGAGATACCTAATCCGGAATGATTTTGTCGTTATATCTTCTCAAGTTTCCACTCGCGTAGAGAAAATAAGACTTACGTATGGCTGAGAAGCATCGAAGCGTACAAAGAGGAGTGAAGAGTAGCGGACCGATGGTCGAAAAGTGATGTTCTTAGAGGCAGCGGGGCAAGATAGAAAAATTGCCTCGATGTAAAAACATGAGGATCGCTTCTGCGTCCATACTCAATAAAACGACCCGACACACATGTGGAGAGATCACACATTGGAGGGAGATAGCTAAAAAGATGGGATGATAGGTGGATGAAAGGAGGGAAAAAGAAAGCTCGAGATCCGTAGATCGAGTCGAGTGGTCAGCTATCGAAACCTCCTACCACCCAAGTCCCAGTGTCCAGAACCAATAATAAAAAATATACGAGCCACACGAACACTGATGCACATACGAGAAGAGGCGGCCGAATTATACTCGAGGCTGCTTCTAAGTGATCGCATTTCCACATAGACGAGCTGCGCTCGATATGAAAGAGTGGTCTGCTTGTCCATGCTGGCTTGAGAATCCATAGGAGGTTGGGAGTCCAGGGGTGTGTGAAACGGCCACCCGAGTTGGTCCAGAGTATTGAGAGCTGCTCTTTCCAAAGAGTATTAGAGGGCATTTTAGGCTCTTTTATGGTCTAGGTTCTTCCAAAAGAGCAACTGCTGTTTCAATCCTCAGGAATAAATTCAATTTCATATCTTTCCAAGTATCAAATCCCCTGCGAGTATATCAACATAAAAAACTGGAGCTTCTAATAGTACCGATTTTTAGAAGATGTTCTAAAAGAGCTGCAAAAAAAAGGAAGTCATCTTGCACAATTCTTAATTAGGACTTAATCAGAATTTTAAAACTTTTTTGGTGAAATTCGTAATAAAACAGGTAGTTTTTAATAAACATTTGGGACATGAAAGTTTTTGAAATCGGAGTAGACGTAGAGATGAAGAGACACGAGTCTGTTAGTAAAAAAACAAAGGCCGTGGCGGCGACACCAGGCGTGAGATTAAAAGACAAATTAGCATAAAGTGTAAGTGTAAGTAAGTGAGTCTTGGAAGTGTGTAAGAGCAAGTCTGCTTTTATGAGACGATATCAGATACACAAATTGACTATTTCTATTCTGTTTACAAAAATTCTAATTCTACAGTATGCTAATAATTCGACTAAATTTAATATAAACGGAATAATTCTCCCTCTGAGGGTTTCTTCAACATATCATCTTTTTCACATTTTCGTGAAAAATAGCCGGGCAAACGAAGTCGAGGAAAATATTGGGGAAGATTGAAGAGATGATCTATTTCTCACGATATAAAAATGGTTGTGACAGCGTTATCTGTGACCATTTCCTGCAGGGTGGTGAGTTGGTGAGCTCACTTGTCACTATACCGGAGGTAATGATCATTACTGAGTTTTCCCTCTGCAGTGCGTAGGAATGGGAGACAGAAGGAGAAACAAGAAGAGAAAGATGAGAAAAGAGAGAGAAAGGAAAGAAAGATACAGAGATATAAAGATACCCTCCCTAGTCTTCTCAGGGGTGGTAGAACAAGATGGCCGCTGGTATAGGACTCGGCTGGGTTTATGTGTCGTAATAAATGGTAATTTAAAACAGCGAGAACTAACAATTTCTTTCTTTATTTGCTCCCCTCGCGGCTTCGTGCTGAGTTTCTCTCACTTGAAAGAAGAGGCGAGAGTCCATCTCTGACACACGTGTAGAGTATGTGTACAAGATAGGTGCCTTTTTTTTGCTAGAAGCTTCTCAGCCTACCTATGGGGTTGAAAAGTTGGCAAGGAAGAAGGGAAAAAAAGGGGATAGGGATTTCGCTGTGTTAGAAGGCACCAAACGTGAAACGCGAAGGAGCGAGTCAGCCCACGTAATATAAAGAGATATGTGCCGCGGAATAGCATTACCATTAGGAGATATAGTTTAGCGAAGGCACCAGATGAAATGAGATACTGCGGCTGAATCATGCATGAGAGAAGGTGCGATTCGCCACCTCGGACTGTAGCGAGCTATCCTGATCCTCTTGCCTCCCTCACGATAAAGGTTGGGGGAGGTTATCCACTACGAACGCCTCCACTGAAGGCATCAACACTCGTACCACCTTCCCTTTACCATCTGCTCGATGAGAAAAGTGAATATGCTACAATATTCAAATCCGCCCGAGCGCGACACTTTATTAAACGCGTCATTTGCATCCCACCATCTCTTCGTCTTCCTACCGCAGTTAATCGAGAGTTTCCCTTCACGGGCTACCCAAGAATGGATTGTAGCTTTTCCTCATCTTGGGTCATAATGTTACGATGATAGAAAAAAATTTGGCTCGAATTAATGGGCTCTCTCTTTTAGAGATTGACTATCCCCGGTTATCTAATTGGTACAAACATTAAAACTAATTAACCTCCTTTTTCTACATCTTCACTTTTGTTTGTACCTTTCCAGCCTTTCCAGCCAGGATCAAGAGGATAGCTATTCTTTCTTCTGTTCGGGGATGAAAAAATTGTGGACGGGAAGAAAACGAGAAAGAGGTAGGAAGAAAAAGTGTTGAATCGAAGCAAAAGTAAAGTAAAGGGGTAATCGGGCGTCCTACGCGAAAGCTGGAGGTGATTTCGACACTGGTGGGAGCACTTATGCATTTATGCATTCGTATTTCCGCGGTCTCCACTCTGAGGCGGCTGTAAGAAGTCGTCGCCGTCTTCGTCGTCTCCCGCACCAAATAACGGTACCAAAGCCTCTGGAAGGGAGTCTGGAGTGGGAGCAAAGTTGCTTCGGAATAATAATACACGTCGGCTCTCGCTCTAGCGAAGGGAAAAAATCTGAATACATGAAACGTAATGACGAGCCGAGGGTAAGCGGCTTGTCTCGCTTGCTCCATCTTCCAACATCCATGGTAGATCGACAACCACGTGGTGCAACCAGCATCCAACAACTCACAGTAGATCAACTAACTCAGCATCGAGTTCGGAATCTATGATGGTCACCTTCTCCAGAATCGACGTTCTCCAGATCGATTTATCGACTAGCCTGAAATATTAACGAGCGGCGAAGAGAGGAAATAAAAAGTTGGGAGAAAGATGAGGAAAGTGATGAAGATGGAAAGATGAAAATGGAAACATGAAAATGATATGGATCAGAATAGACCGGAAATCTAGATTTTTGAGTTGGAAAAAGTATAAAGATGAAAGGTTTGAGGAAGGATGGAAGGAAGGAAGGATGGAAGGGCGCCGTCGTAGCTGGAACCGAGCTCCGCCTATCGGCGCGCCGCCTCGCGGTGGTGAATACATTTAGCCTGGTTAGTTTACAAATGAATACAGCGATTGAAGCAACTTATAATATCAATGTAGCTCGAGCCTCTCGCTCTCACTAAGGTTCCACCCCTTGGATGGTCTCGCTTCCACCTACTCTCTTCGTTGCCTCCATACAGAATGGCCATATTAACTTGATAATTAGCTCGGTTATACGACTTGCAGATGAGGAAAGACTCGGGACGGACGTCGGCTACCCCTACCCGGGGTGGTGCCAGTGTTCCTTACTCGGCTATCCTATGCTACAGGCTCTGCTCTCCTCCGTCGCTTGGATGGATATACCCTTAGTTCCCTTAGTTCGTATTCCTCTCCCTGTCTACCAGGAACCCCAGGTCGTCCAACGACGCTCCTAGTCGACTTGTCAGTCCGTTTTCGCCATTTTACCCTACAATTTTGTTCTCCATGCTACCACGACATTTCGTCTCCTCGAGTCCTCGGTTCCCTTCGTGCTGTATAATTCGCCTGGTGACTTACCATTTTAAATTCGTTACCTAGCCACCATCATGGTGCATTCTTCTCCAGACTGTGGCGCGGTCAAGATCAAAACCGGCATTTTCTCGCGACCACGTGATCTAGTCACGTGACCTGTTTGGTGCCGCTATTCCTAACCTAACCTTTCGGATAAATAACAAGTGATTAGAATCTACGAGGATCCTTCAAAGGTAAGAAAGCTGCTCTCAATTTTTGACTCTCCGAATCTGCAGTGAAAATTGGTGGTTCCACTTGGTTCGACACTACCTCCCCCCTCCCTCCACCCCCCTCCTCACGTGATCCAGTCACGTGACTGTTTCGGTTGCGCTGTTCCTGACCTAACCTGAGTTACACCTACTCTGGAATAAGTGGTCAGAACTTTGATTAGTCAGACTTAGGGAGAAGTTGTAAAGGAATTCTCTAGCAATTTTTGGATCCTTCAGAAGTTTGACATCTTTCTTGTGGGAATAATAAGTGTATCTCTAAAATCTAGAGATGCTTCTTTTCCCTGGAAACAAGATGCGATATAAACAAAAAAAATCCTGGAGAGCAGAAAATAGTTTTGTAGATGGCGTTTTGGCGTTTAGAAAGGCAAAAATGGCGGATGTGAGTTTACCTCTTTCTGACATGTCCTCGTGTCCTCAAAGAAATCGCGAAGGCCTTTCGCATGTTCGGTTGCGAATACCAAGTGTAAACCGCAGTATGGGCACATTCCGGGAGATGACTGGCATTGAAAACCATCCTCAGGCCGCACCCGCCTGCCTCTCCCCTATGACTGGAATACAGAATACAGAAGATGGTGGCCATCTTTAAAATCCCCCTTCACCCCTGAACCTTTTATTTTCCTCCTGATTCCATTTCTAAACAGTTTCTCCCTTCGTTCTATTTAATCGCAGGATTCAATTCAATTTCTTCATTTATACAGTTCTTGAATTGGTTTAATCTCTTCATTTCTTGATTCCTATTTATTTCTTGTGCGCTGTAACTCGATTCATCATTATATCAGGTTTTTTGATCAACTTATTCCCTGATTCTTTCTCATTTATTGATTTATCACAAGTATATCTCAATTCCTATTTTCTCCTGGATGAAGCTTCTTACATTGAAGCAATGGAAAATTCTTATATTTTTCTGCAAGGGAAAGTTCTGATTTCAGTTTTGGAAGACAGTTTTTCAGAATCGAGTAGTTGACAAAAATGTTCAGCATGAAGAAGAGCGATTTGATGTGAAAGGCAGAAAACAGGAACGATACGTTGGGCGATGGAACGTGCTGTCACGTACTCGGGACAAGGTTTTTACTCAAATAAAATCTAAATAAAGTATCAACTTCATGTAGCGACAAACAAACCACGCATTGTTCCCATGAAACTCGTACGTGGGTGTATAGAAAAGTGACTTTAGTGCCCAGTCCGATTTGATGCACTCTCGGTTAAGACAAATTGATTCTGAAATTACACAAAATAAACTTTAGCAGGCCCTGGAATTCGGTTTACAAGAGCCGTTAGTCGTAGGGTATTTCGGTACTATAATGTTGGGTTAATGATGTGGGGAAACAAGGTGCTTTGCGAATAAGTAATGACGAGGGTAAATAAATTTTCGAGTACAATAAAATTGATCGCGCTTATGTACACGAAAGCTAGGCGTTATACTGTAGCACCTGTCTTTAGGTTGTGGGTGCTATACAGAAGGGGCAACGAAAGTAATGTATGCACCCCTGTTTTCAAAGGAAAGTCAAGCCGGGCCACCTGAAGCTGCAGGCGGACCAACGGCAACGTCATTTGAGCCGGCTGTGGTCTACGAGTCTGCTACAGAGACATAATAGCACCTTGATGGCTGATTCATTTAATTTTATCATACGCGATTAGCTATCAAATAAGCCCTTTTTCCATGTTACCAACTGTCGTAAAAGACCCTGGGAAAAAAAAAGTCTGCTGAAATGTTAGAAATGATGAAAAGTTTGGAGAGGGTAATAGAAATCAACAGCGTTTTATACCTATTATTGTATCACATTACTATGCGGAATTTCCTCTTGAATATTCATCAATATTATAAACCTGGGACATTAATAAGCACTTGACACCCCGTTTACGTCTTTCCAGCCTACAAGAGAATTAAATTGTCTGAGATAATGCACCCTCGTTAATCAATCACTGCACAATACTCATTCATATTCAGTTACAAATTGAAGGCTAATCCCCGCAGATATCTAGAAGAGGATAATTATAGGAAATTTCTATACATTTCCCATCATTATTTTAATCATGTTGAGAAGCCAATTGTTGGTTGTACGACTGGATAAGTAGGTATTATAGACAAGTGAAATTCTCATCAACTGGAGTCGCTTCCAATTTTGCTTTCTTTCCAAATTTCATCAGGAAAACCAGCAATCCTTACACCTTACTATTAGTCACAAATCGAGGCCATTAATCTCTCTGCTGCGATAAACCAGGAATGCAGGGAATCCCAGATCTGCGCGGGAAATTCGAATGCGTCAATGGTGCATGTCAGTGAATATCGAAGTAAATCTTTGTTTGCGCGAATTTACGTAACGGTAAGGCAAGCAAGTCGGTACGTAAGTCCGGACAGAGAGGCGCCGCAATACGATAATGCGATAAGACCGAGTTCCCCCTTCTCCCTACCAACTCCCTTTTCACTCCGTAGGACCGGCCCAATGTGCATCCGCCCCCGAAGAGCTTCCGCCATTGTCCTCGTTCCAATTGTTGCTCTGCGGGGGCGTTAACATAACAATACGTAAATACGTGTATGTCGTTCGTGTGTTCCTTACTTCTTTTCCGTTACTTTCCAGAGATGCCGGCTTTCATGATCAAAATCACCCATTTCACGGGATGTCAAAATAATTTGAAAAAATCGTTTACACAAATGAACTGTTCCCCATTAAAGTGATAAAAATCTCCTCCCGAACCTACATTCGCATTCTTTTTCCCACTTTTTTCATATTTCTACAGAATACAATGTTGATCTAAACTTGGAGCGTTGCGCGTAAAATTCCGGAAAGATTTATCGAGTCGATGGCTTAACTGAGGTATAGTTATGTGCTCTGGATGGCCCAACGTGGTCTCCATTATACTTTAGAAACCTGTGCCGCGTGTACCCGATTTGGTCGGCGGAATTCAGGGGACGCTTTGTCTTCGCTAAATTAATGTCCGCGGTCGTTGTCTGCGGTGCGTTGTGCTTAACTGCCCCGTACCTTTCCTACGTTTAAGCACGCAAGCACGCTGTAAATGTCATGCTTGGAATACACCGCATCCGAGTGGACCATGTGAAAATAACGTTGGCAGAATTACGAACCAACCTTATCAGAAATGATATTCTTTTAGGGATCTCAACTCACGAGTAAAACCCCTTTTTAAATTGATTTTTTAATTTACGCCCCGAGGAAAATTGTATTTTCCATTTCTGTAAATTCGATTGGCACGCACGCATATTTCTTCTTCATCATTGGACTTTGCATTGCAAAAAAGCGTTTTATCATTTTACGACTGACTGATTTACTTTTCCGCGACCTCCTGAGCAGCTAATTAACTTTCCAAACATAACTGAGTTACCCCACATTTTTACCGTTCTCGAGACGTAACGGAGTTGTAGTAAGTCATATTTTTCAGTGAGAGACTTACTGAGATAAGCACTGCGTATTATCAACTGACAGCAGAATAATTACTGCCGTGTTCCGCACTATTGCATCGCGTGTTCCATCAACAATTCAAATATTGCATATTCAAATATTGCGCCTATAATAAAAAGTAAAAACAACAACGATGACGTGACTGCCTACCGATTTTATCTTTACTTGATGTACAAGTTTTACGAGTTCTGTTGATAAGACCGCTAAATTCTTTTCAATTGTCCTAGACTTGATGGACTTTAGATGTACCTTTTTGAAAATAAAACACCGTGTCGGGATTAAGAAGAAATTAGTCACGGGACAATTGTTACGATTCGATGTCTCTTATCCGAAAAGATCTGTGGAGTAGGTCTTGGCGAGCCTATTAATTACCTTGCCTTACGGGGGTGGCTATTGCCTAGGGGTGAAAGTAAAAGTGGGTAAAAGGCAGTTGGAGTAAGTGTATAAAGCGGGTGCACCCTATACTCTACAAACGAACAACAGGACAAGGGAATCAGGAATATTTAAAAAGTAATATCAATTACATTTGCATATTCACAACCCCGAAGGTTCGCTCCGATTCCATAGGGTTGGACCTCTTTCGTGCTTCTACAATTTACACAAAGAGGTTCTCAAAATCATAGCATGTATTGCTTTCTCAGAGTAACTGCAGTAAATCTTTTTTTCCTCCTTTGTCATCATAAGCTTTGTAATCTTTTAAACCTTTGAATTTCTGGTTCGTTTTCTGACTAGAAAATACTGAACACAGTTTTCCCATTTCTAAATTATTATTTTTCCTAGTTTTCCTGGCAATCGAAAGGAGGAAGGACACAGCGTAGATTTCTACGCCGCATCGTAACAAACTGCCGCGAGTCAGGCTAAAACGTAGTTATTATTACGCGCGCTGCCGTGATTATTTTCATTACGGGAGACGAGCGATCGTTATCTGCTGCTTCCCACTGTAGACCGCGGGGCTTAGTTTTCATGTTTTTTCTTAATGATTCGAGCAATTAGCCACGCTGAGTGCCCTGACTTCTCGTTCCGTCCTCCTACATCGTCTCGACATACCCGCCATCTTTTCCTCCTCTGACAATGGATTATCGAATTTCTTACATCGCTAAATTTCACGAACTATGTACCTATTACACAAGTTACCCAATAGCCCAAATAGATTTTAAGAAAACTTTTAATAGTTAATCTTATAGACCTATAATAGACACCTGCCTCTCTAAATCTGAATTAGTGAAATTTTCACTAATTGAAATAGTAATTTAACATTTGACTAGT